>JYDV01000070.1:121064-210142 GCA_001447645.1 Trichinella pseudospiralis | reverse complement strand
CCCGCTCCAGGGTCGGGAAGCGTGCGCTCCACCTGCCCAAAGAGCAAGGAAGATTGCACTCTCCCTCACTCTGTTGAGCAGGCGAAACGCACAATCTCCCCTCCCCTGAGAGCAAGGGAAAAGCACTAAACTCCCCGCACATCTGAGGCAGGTGAAACAACGAAGTCTCACCCACCTCTTCAGCGCGGAAAGCTTAGGCTTTCCCCGCTCCAGGGTTGGAGAGCGTGCGCTTCACCTGCCCAAAGAGCAAGGAAGAGTTTGCATTCTTCCTTGTCTAAGGGAAGGGAGCTTCACGCTCCTGGGAGGGGCCCATTTTTGGTCTCTCCATCCTCCACCTGCTTTAAATATTTCAAGTACCACTCCAGGCATGTTTGCCATTTCGCAGAACTCATTTATGCCAGACTTTATCTCATTGTTTGTATTACATTGCACATTTATTTTTTATTGAAAAAATTTTCATAACTAAAGAATTGTTATTGTTGCATTGTTCTTGGTTTATATGAAAAGAAAAAATTTTTTTCTTACTTTTACATATATTTTAATTATTTACTTGCGTTACGTATATTATTTCATTTTCCCCATTTTTAACTGTTCTTTGTTTGTTCCTATAAACTATTTAATATTGCTGGCTGGCAACTAGTAATGGCAAACATGATTCCCCTATTAACTAATCCTACATGATCATCATTGCTAAGAAATAACGCAGTATTGGTCTTTTGTTACGTGTGTAAAAATGGTAACGAATTTTATTTATTGTGTCTTTGTAATGAAGAAGCTTTCACACTCGACTTCAGTAAATCGTGTCTTCTCCAACGTGCCTATACTTACCACAATTTGACCAACAAACGCAACTGACCAACGAACGTAACTGACCAACNAAAATGAAATGAAAAGATTTTGCTTTGAAAAATGTAAAATGTGAAAAATATAAAAAAAACAAAAATTATAAAATAAACGAAAGCCAAAAATTATTTCGACACAAGAATACAATTGCATACATTAATTTTGCTGCGTGAAAGACCAAGTACTGCATTATTTCAAAACTCAGCCATGTAGGTTTGTCGTTATCTTATTTAAACTATGGGATAACTTCACCCTTTTGAAGTATCCCTATCCCAAACTTACAGAATTGGGACCCTTTGGGAACCGCATATACCGTATGTCTTCATTCCATAGTTCTGCTTCGTGTCGTCCTCGATCTGCTTCGTGTCGTCCGCGTTTTCACTTCATCTTTTCTTCATTGTCCATATCTGTAAGAATGGTAATTGTTGAATTATAAATTTTCTCGCTTTATCACATATCAAAATTGGCAAATCAAACAAATAAATTTGAAATTATAGAAGTAACTATCTTTTCAATTAGAGATAACGTGAACAAAATAATTATATAGAAATTTTGCTAAAAAAGTAACACAATGAAAAAATTGGAATACTTTCAACAATTGAAAATGGACTTCAGTAGTTAATAAACGCCTTAAATGAACTCAGAGAATGCACTCAGAGACGCTACCGCTTGCCACGTAGATCAAACAAACAAGCGCACCGTTACTGATGATAAGGCAATTTTGAAACGACCTTTATTTGCATAATGTAGCGCTAGAAACCGATTTTTGTGTGAATTATTCTACCGTAACCCCATGAAATTAGGAACATTAAAATTTATGCAAAGCGAACCGCTTCTCTAGCAAATGCCACGCATTAGAATGAAATAAGTTCAACTGCTTTAAAAAAGGAATTTAAATCCATAACGTTCAATGTAGTTTACGTGGGATATAAATTCCTTTTTTGAAGATAAATTCTTACCTGGTCTCATTATATGAAAACCAAAAATATATAATTTTACAGTGAAATAAATATCTTAGATCTTACATATTAGAATGTCAAGCACTTAATTCGAAGTATTCCTAGCCCAGCCTTATAGAATCAGTACACCCAAGAAATCATACATGCCTTTTGTTTGCTTTTCATCTGCTTCGTGCTGTCTATGGATTTTTGTACGGTGTCATCTGCGTTTTCATTTTTTTCTCTTCTCCATTCTCTATACCTGCAAAAATTATATGAAATCAAAAACTTCCTCACTTCGTCACTTAGTAAAAGTTACACCAAATTGAAAACTCTATTTTGAAATATAATAATTAACTGCTTTTTAATTAAAATGTAACGTTTACAAAATAAGGATACAAATGTGAAATGTGATTAAATGCAATGTGAAAATACAATTTCAAAGATAATTAAAACACATTTACAAAAACGCATTACTCTATATGAATTATAAACAGCCACTATTTAACGCCATATTAATTTCAGAGAACATTTTACAACGTTGTTCGACTTAATCAACTGCTCTGAACCTTAACTATGAATCGCAATTGTTCAATAAAAATAATATGATCTTCAGTCACATCTCAATAATCTGACAAAATATTCAATATACAAAGTACACTAATCTAAAAGATTGAACCATCTTACACATATATCTCATTTATAATGGACTATTATAATTACGGAATATACAAAGGAAAGAACTTTTGAAGAACTTCAATTAATCTTAGAGGTAAAATTTTTAAAATTACTAATACAACATTATTTAGTTATGCTAGTAAATTACACATTCAAAATCTATTCTAAACTATAATTTGAAGACAAAGTGACTCAAAAAATGACAACTTACCCAAATTGGCGACTTTTCATAGTTGAAGTTCTCCCTCTTTTTGTGCTGTTCTTCAATATAATGAATTATTTTCATTAAATAAAAATGAAACAAGGAAGAAACAAATCTTTTTAATGAATAATTTTCCAGTTTTGTAGTGGAAAAGCTGATTTTTAGTAGTCCCACAATTATCACAAATGAAGATCAAAAGCAACGCAGATAGCATTTACATATTAATTTTCATTATGCTCCTTTCTGTTAATAATTGAGAACAACGGCTATTTTTAATTTGCATTTCCGGTGCGTAATTGGGCTGAGAAAATATTTACAAAAGAAATACGCAAGTTAGCAAATCATACTGTGTTTATTGCTACGCATTAATTTATAATAATTATTATCTTTATTTAATTTATTTTCAAAATTTTCAAAAAGAAGTAAAATAATTTACATTTTATTTATTAAAGAAGTAAAAATATTCGATCATTTTTACGAAAACCTCGTTCATAAAGATTCAGAACAAATTATTAATTAATCTATATTTGATGTTTTTATAAATTATAGATTGCTTGCCAACACTTTAATCAATGTATGAAAATTTTTATGAAGAACTGACGTGTATTTCTGTGCGGCGATAATTTGCCTATTGAACTATCAAAATTATTCATTATTTAAATAATCTTTAAATCTGTTATATAATAACAAAATTCCAATTGAACATTAGTAGATTGAAGCATACGTTAATCCGAAATTCGTTTTTGCTAAAATTTGATTTCAGTTTCACTGAATCCAGAGATGTAAAATTTGATGCAGCTATTTTGTTTCAGACATGATGGCTGTTCAATTGAATACCATATTGCAGTTGATTTAAAATTCAAATTTGTAATGTTTTTAAATTGCAATGGACAATGGACACAGGTAGATGGGAAAAATTGTGTTTTTAAAGTATTCCATAAGCATTTAAATAAATAAATTATTAAATTTAAGTAAATATTTATTCATTGTTGCAGCGCAGCGTTTGTCAAGATATGGTGGAGCCTCATGACGTAGTATTACAGATCATTACAGGGCATTGTCTCAAAAGTGCTAAAAAGCAAAATAATTGAAAAAAGAAGTATCATCTTAAGAAATGAATATTTTACGGACAAAATTATTATTATAATTATAATTATTGGAAAAAAGGAATATATATGAAAAATAGATGATGCGTTTGTTTTCTGTGTTTCGCGTTAACCAAACATAGGTAGCTGATAATCAGGATATCTTTTGCCAAACATCAACGGCCTGTAGTCTCGATCTTCACGGTCGAATTGATCGTCGTCACGTTTAACACCAATACCAAGCACATTGTTCATGTCTGATCGCTTGAGATATTGGCTGGGCAATGCTGGGAATCGTTTCAAATGTGGGAAAAATCCAGCACGGTTGTATTTTGCCACCTGCTGCGACTGCGAAAATGCCGCTTGTCCAAGGAAGAAGCTTGCAAGCCAGGCAAAGAACACCATCAAGCTGACTCGAATAATGACCATGTCTAAAACAGTGCGTGTGTGTGTGTAAATATGCAAAAAAATCTACCTCCACAGTATGCAGATGAGTAAAATATAATCTTCTTTCCGCCCGTATGCAAAAGTAGCAAACTTATATGAATAAAGTTGAACAACTAAGCTGCCACTAAACAATATTTGTATGATTAATAAATATCCATTATATCATTTAGAATTTTAGAAAAACAAACAACCAAATCAAACTTTAGAATACCAAACGACTTTGTTTGTAAAAAATGTTGAAAATAACATTGTGTGAAATTAATTTTTCCTTTGTCAATCAGTTTCTATTGCAAAAGAACATAATGGCGCAATGTTTTCAGAACAATTCGTTAACTGAATTATTGAATGATAATTACAGCAAATTGTGCTTTTCAATTTACCCTTATTGATATTGCAAATAATTGTGATGTTGAAAAAAATATTTTTTTTTGTTGCTGCAAAATTATTTAACAAACACATGTTTTCAGCTAAGATACATAATCGCAAACAATTTTTAAATTGCAAAATTTAATAATATTAAAGTGGGTCATTGGAACGGTAAAATCACAGTGATATGATATTTTATACGCATACTTTCTATACAGAAAATATAAAACAAAGTTTGCTGCTTAATCTGTTGATGCTGTTCAAATGTTAGTAATTATTGAATCTGTTTGTTAATAAAATTAGTTTTTGCACACAAAAAAGCTTAAATATAATTTACTATTCAAAAATTTAAACAACCACAAGTAACATTAGCAATTAATTGAATCACTTAAGCTGTTGTTGCTGTTGATCGAATTAACAGCTAACTAACAAACAGTGAAGTGAATTATTGTCCAGTATTATAAATACGCTGGGGCTTTCTTAAAAATTAAGAAGGAAAATTTTCAAACGCTCTTTCCTCATCGATAACAGATTCATTAATAAAATTAATAAAGTAAAATGGAAAAGCCAAAAAAGTCTCAAAAAAATAAAAAGAGGAATTTTCTAAATTTACAAAAAAAGAAGGAAAAATTAAATTACATCCCCAGTCAAAAAACTGACTTTGTAATTGCATTATTAATTTGTGGCAAATTGAATAACCATTTCAACTCTCGCCTTCAGTAATCAATAAGACAGCTTAAATGCACAAAGCCTAATTTAAAATTTTAAAATGATCTGCTTCCAAATGAGAACAATCGTTATAAAACAGCACTGCAAGTGAATTAATTAATTAAATAAATAAATATACTCTAGCCATAGCAGCAAAGTTTGTCAGTTCAAATGAATCATCAACAACATCTTTATTCTATAGTGTAGGATCTTTTTGTTTGGACACCTTCAAATTTACTATTCATCATTTATTAAAAGTGCTTTCTAGTATGCTTTTTTAAATATTGTTTTTACTAAAAGTTCTGATACTTGAAAAAATATTAGCAGACTTATTCAAAAATAACAATTAGCAATTTTTTAAACGCATGCTTATTACCAATTTACTTTTATTAATCGTTTTCAATGTTTCAGTACTGAGTTAGCCAATTATGGACTAGCACAGATGAAGAAGAAGAAAAAATTCACATTTGAAATTAACTAGCAAAAAGTGCAATAATTAGGAGTTCAAATGATGATGCTCTTTTTAAAACGCTGATTCTGAGAAAATTCAATTTTATATTTTCTTTAATTTTTAAAGTTTTACTGTTTTGTTGAAGCTTTCTTAATGACGCTGTTTATCAAATGTAAAAAATAAATTATATTTACCGCTCTAGCCAATTTTATCTGTGGCAACTTTGAAGGAATTTAATTGAACTTTCAGGAAATCATTTCTTTCCTGCTACATGGAATTGAAGCTTAAAATTGATCAACACTATTTAAGCTGTTTGAAAATGCATGCCAATTTCAAAGCTAATGCTTTCAAATTGTACAAGTGTTGTTTTAAGTTGAGAAAATGCTTTTTTTTTGTTTTATATTATAAATCTTACTTTTCACACAATCGAATGTTTGCAAATTATTCAACTGCTAAAAATGCCATGTCAATTTGACAAACATCATCTACTGTAAATTAAATTCACTCCGTAACAGTCACTAACAATAAATGTAATGAGCTCTCTTAAAAAATTAAAGTTTGATGCAAAAAGGAAGAACAATAAATGAATAAATTTCTCTGGTCAAAACCAAATATTCCAAAAGGGAAAAATGGACTTTCGTTTAAACAACTGTTAATTTTTAAACTTAACGTTTGCGTATTTAAATTTGAAATATAAAAATGCACTGAAAACTTCTAAAAATAAAACACCTTATTGAGATGGGCATTGTTATTAGATATCAAAATTTTATGAATTTTAATGTGTGATTTGTATCGCATTGATTAATTATTTGTTACAAAACAAGCACGCTCAACAACTGATTATTTAGCTTTCACAAATATTTAAATTTGAAAAATTTTTTGTATTTAATAACGCTACTGATAAAAGTATTTGTTTCAAAAAATAATAATTGTTGAAGTTTTGTTTTAAACTTAAACTGTATTTGAAATTATTCATTGAAATAGAGCATTACCGTTTGGAAGATTAGAGAAGCATTCGAGAAGATCATGCATATCTCATGTGTTGTCAATAAATATCAGATTAGCATCAGAATATGACTTGTTGAGTTATATTCCATGCTCATAGACAACTGTCACACAAAAGTAGTAGAATTTAATTTATGCATACATTTTTATGGGCAAAAACAATAGATAATTATTAATTAAAATATGCAACACTAACCATTCTTTTCATTTTGATTCTAAAGCTGAAGATTTTCTCAAACCGCTCAATATATTTACAAAAATAACCTTTTGCATCTAATTTTAAAAGTAAAAAAACTTGATATTATAATTAAATTAATGCGCATGCATATAAAATTGATTACATTGCCAATTATTTTATTTCATGAAAGGTATAATAATTCAATAATGGCAGAGAATTAGTTAATGGACAACTATGTGCCCATAATTTGCTGATTAAAGCTTAGATTTACTAAAATATTCTACATTGATGCATAGGACAGATGATAAGCTAAAGCTCAAATTTATGAACAAGAAAATAATGAAAATTACTAAAATAAGCTTGTTCATATCGCATGCTTCATTTACAAACATTAAAGAAAATAATTTTTCTTGCTAATGATAAAAACAATTTAAAAAGCATACAATTTTAATCATCATATGCAACCAAATATTTTTTACGATTATTTAATTTCTTTATAACTATAAAAGAATATTGAATCTTTGAAGAAATCCTCTACAACAATGAATCGCAGCTGTTAAATGTCCAGCAGAAAATTTACACCCACACTCCAGTATGAAAGGAAAATTTTAAGTGTAGAATTATTACGTTATCATGTAAATGGTTCAAATTATTAATGTTAACTTAGAATATGTGGAATTTGAAAAGTTTTGAAAAAAATACCTACCTTCGTATTGTTAATGTTCTGGCAAGTACACGATAATATTATCAAGTATTGAAAATATGCTGTTGTTGTTGTTATTGTTGTTGTTGTTGTTGTTGTTGTTGTTGTTGTTGTTGTTGCTGTTGAAATTGCACTACCAGCCAATGTGTTGTTAAAACAGCAGTTGGATAAAGCTTGTGGACGATGCGCTTGCAATCGTTCTTCTCAAGTGAATGGATTGAATCTGGCCACGTGAACTGAGCTAATAGCAAAAAAGCCTATATTATAAATTGTGAATCTTACTTGGAATGCGCTAGAAAAGATTCGTGTAATTGCTTCAACGTTACAGCTCACCCAACTGTAGCGCTGATTGGCCTTATCGGCTACCAATAATTGAAATGGCACTGGCCACGAATGAGCAAAAGGATAGTCTGCGATAGGGATATTAAATAAATGATGTTTACTGTCTTTTCAACGAAATTAGTAGGCATCTATTAAGCCAAGCTTATATGTGCATTTTATTGCTTTTCACGTTGTAAAGGGTGATTACAATGAAAAATTTTATCGTCAGACCACCTGATCTGTTTCTCTTGATTACAAAGATATTGTTAATTTATATTTTAAACAAATAGAACACTTAAATCTATCTATCTCTTAATTTTCCATTTATTTCTGATGAAAGAAACAAATTTATTGAAACACCAATACACTGATCTAATATTGACGTTGATCCAAAGATGCACTCCCTCTCTCTCTTTCTCTTTCTATATATATATATATATATATATATATATATATATATATAGTCTATATATATATATATTATATATATATATATATATATATATAATAATAATATATATATATATATATATAATACAGCAAACATTTGGCTTGGTAAAGTTGTTCAATTTTTTTACAAAATGTCAGCTTCGCGCCATCATTTAAAAACTGTCAATTTCCTTGACAGTCTTTTTAATTAACTATATTCATTTATGAGTCCGCTGAGCTTGTTCTATGTGCAAATTACAAATAATGCATAGCGCAAACAAGAGCCATGTAAGCTTTAAAACTGAAAGCAATAAATAATAATAGCCAACTCCAAGTGACAGTTCTATTTTAACAACAACAACAACAACTCTTTATTCTTCTGAAACAGCTTCCTTTCATCTATACATATATACCTTGTGAAGATGATGACTACTTTGAAACAATCATACATTCGAAAAAATTTTCACATATATTGCGAAATTAATAATTCAAAATTTGCAAACAAATTACTTCCATATTCAAACACCAAACAAACTTAATCAATCAATCTACATTCTTATCCTACAAATCTAAATTTTACTGTTTTGCACACAAAACAGAAAATTTTCTAATTAAATAATTCATTATGCTATTTAAACTTTTCACAGCACTCACCGTGTACTTAATACTCTTCTTTTCTTTTTATCCTGAAGAAAAGATTCAATACATAACAATTGCATTGTCGTCAGAAATCCGCTATTCTATTTTCAATTTCATAAAGCAAAAAGCAACTTATTATAAAAATGCATCTGAATTAAAATGCTAATATACTACTGTTGATATTAAGCTCACTTCAAGCTGCTTATTTCACACTGTTTTGTGTTTCAAAATAAAAATCCATTTAATAAGTCTATTTTCAGTATTTTTTAAATGATTATTTTTAAAAAATTATAAAATTAAACAAAAGCAAAACTGAAAACAAGTCCAAACTGCTAAAATATTGATTTTGTCACTAATCCAGACTAGAAATGAAGATCTGCTTGGTGTTAAAAATACAATTTTCTGCTAAACTTACCACTCGTCATAATCAACAAAGCTTTTTTAAATTAAAATCCAGATTTCAGTTAAATGTTTCCATTTATAGCTGAATATGCTGAAGCGGTACTAAATCATGAAAAATATTTATTATAAGAATTGACAAAACATGTACAATTATCTTTCACTTATAACTTTAACATGTAATGTAAAAATTATAAAAATTTCTTGTTGACCTTGCTAGAATATTAATCATTTTACTGTAATCTTATAATAAATTAGCATATTACAATGCTGCACATCGAAACAAAATGGTTACCAGATGATAAGATGAAACATCTTGTTCTTCTTCATCCACATGAAATTTATCATAAAAAGACATATTTGTTTTGTTGCAGCTATATCACTTAATGCACTTGTAACATTGAGTCAATAAATAAATAGAATAATATTACACATATCAAAAATTTAATTTATAAATGATTGCAAAATTACTTGTGCTAATTATATTAAATCCTTTTTACGTTCGTCATTTCAGCTTCATAAGGAGCATAACGGTACAGATTTATACAAATACTCATTTCGATTTCATTCGAATTTGAATTTTTTAAGCATAGAAAAAATAGCCGCTATACACAGAATGTAAATAAAATAACGAACCAAGAGCAGAGGTCAGTTTCAGAAATGCCTAAAGCTTCTTTTCTGAATAGCAATTTCATAAAGCATACATTGAATTTAGCCATTCTAAATATTTGCAATATTATATACTGTAATGTATATTGAATCTTCGCATTTTATAATATAAAAGAATAAAAAAAATTTGTTCACCAAAACTGAAAACAGAATAAAAACTCAATGTAAAGCTGCTCCCTTTCAGTTGCAATAATTTTAAAAATTTAAAATTATGAATCATCAAATATATACTGCACACCGTTTGAAAAATTTACAACGCAATTTGAATAATGAATGAACATTGATGAGTTGCAAAAAAATTACATTAACATTCACTTAATAAAAAAATACAATTGAATAATAAACTCTCAAAAATTGATCTTTCCACATGGAGCATTCAAAATTACTATATAACATTTTAAAGCAAACGGAGATGAAAACAATCACAAGAGATAAAGATTATTAACTTATTTGTTTCAGTTTTTGTTTTAATTTTTAATAACACTTTAAAATTTCACAACTGATTTGGCATTTTACATTCAATGCAATTACGCAAAGAACAGCTAATTAGTGGGTTTTTCTTTTTCCAAAATTAACCATGAAAACTGTTGAATCATCTAAAAATATTACCATAAAAATTAATTTGACAGCTTGCTTGCTGAACAAGATGAATTATTGAAAATGAATTTCACTGTTTTAAATTACTACTTTTTAATCTGTGAAACAGAAATAACTGAAAACAACAAAAACAGAAAATGAGTGAAAATTGCTCATACTGAATCATCCCAATTGCACTGAAAAGTCCTGAACTACAAATAGTTGAACTGTGGAAAATTAGTAAAATGAATTTTGACAATTAATAAGCAAAAGCGAGAATGAAAAAGCATCATAGCCACTATCAAAATTATAATTTTTTTTAAAAATTATTTTGCAAAATTTAAGCAGCTTAGCATGAAATCGTTACAAATGAGCGCAATTTGAATATGTATCAGTTGAAATTTATTTTTTTACGCACCACTGAACTAAACATAATACTGAAGATAATTCAATTGTGGCAGACTGATTTGAAAATCTCACCAGAATACAAAAGGTGAAAATTCAATGAATGCAATGATCTGAGTGATGGAAAATGGAAACTGAAGTTAATAAGCAAAATATGAATTCCAAGTTCGAAAAAGTTATGTTCCTATTTTTCAATAATGCTCATCTATCCGCAACACAACCGTTGCTCTATAACAAGATTATCACTTTAATGTGAATAGAAGAGATATGAAATATTTTCCTGCAATTCATCTCGTTGTAAGCTTAAACAAACAGTTGATGGTTTAATATTTTCTTTTTTTTTAAATAAAATCTCCCAAATTTATCCAAAATAAAAAGCCTTTATCCTAGCAGAATTCATTTTTCTTTTTCTTATAAAATGCATTGGCAATTTTGCAAATTTTAAAAAAATTTCTCTTCTGTAAAGTTGAATTGTTTTCTTGAATAGCTCTCTGCGTAGTTTTCAATTAATTGTCAATTTGAATCAATTTCTTTTTGCTTAACTTATAATTAACACAACTAAACGTTGCAATAACTTGTTCACGGGGGTATTGTAAAAGCTGCTTGTTTTCTGAATAGTATTAAAGCTAAAATATTAACGAACCCATTCACCACGTGCTTCAAATGATTCAGATTGGATTTAATGTTCTTAATTATTATTGTGAATGCATTATTGTCACTTGCGTTCGATGTTTTAATTAAATTGCACTAATTCTGCACTGCACCGCTTGTGTCCAAGCAATAAATAACAACTTGACTGTAAGAAACTTATGAAAAAGCACTCCACCATCTCCGCGGAAGTCAAATAAATTACAATAAAATATAATACAAAAAACTACAACTTATAAATCTTACATGTTCATGTTACATTTAAAAAGAGTACGAAAATGCAAAAATCTTGCACTGATAATCTAAAAAAATCGTAACACTGCTTATATAGTTTTAATTAAAAATCAATTGCGATAAGCAGAAAAGTTTTTCAATTATCATTTGCAAAATATTGCAACAGCCGATGAGTATCTCGTTAATGATTATTTTGTTAAAGCTTCAATGACGAAACAAAGCAATAAATGCAAACTTTATATCAATTGAAAAAGAATTTTCCAAAATTCAAAACTCACAACCTTCACGTAATTTGAGAAAGCTTCAATGAAAATTTGCAAAAGCGGAACAAAATAATACATTGCTAATGCATCATTTTCATGCTCACTACGCACATACACACACAGAAATATAAATATATAACTATGTGTGAACTAACTAAACTAGATGAAGAAAAATTTAAAACAGAAGCAGATCCATTTCGATTGTGAATTAATCGGATATGTACTAATTGTTGGTTTGAAAGAATAGAACTGCAACTTTAATTATAGGTGAGAGGAAAATATTGAAAACATTTTTAAACCAAATGCAAAAGATATTAAACTATATGAAAGAAAAACCTGCAGAATTCGTGAGATTACAATGAACAATTGTAGAGTTGTACATATACAACAAGCAGAATTGTTATTCGCTGTCACTGTCGAAAATTTTGAACCTTTTATATTGAGAAGATCTTGTCGTCATTGAAGTTGTCGGTTGATGTTCTGTGACATTGTTGCTTTGTTGGTCAAAATCCATTTTCTGCATTATCGTATCTTCCGATGTCAGTTCGCCTTCAACCGGTGAAGAAGGGACTATGAGCAAATCACGCTGATGAATTTTTCTATTGGCAGTTTGACCTGCCCGTCCTTGCCTCACATTTCTACCACCTCGACCCCTGCCACGTTTGCTCACATTCACAGTAACTTCCGCAGTTTCATTCACCATTTCATCTTAAAAATCATTCACTTCCATAAATATTTCAATAACCACCTTTTTCTCCTTGATTCAACTGACCAGTAAGATCAAATTACATTATCTGTTGATAATATTATGCGACAAAACATATCATGTAAAGGTATCTCATGATATTGATTTGTATGATAATTTGACATGATATAAATTTTATAATATAAAAAACTAACTTAATTAATTACCACTTCTGCACAGTGATCTTTTTCTAGATGCTCTCCTTCCTTGTCGCCGACCTCCTCTCCTAGTTGTAGGGATTTCCGTTTCAGCAGCATCAGAACCATCTGAAAATGAACAACAACTACAGTGTAAAATCTAGTAATATTAAAATTGACTATATTAACTTTAAAAAATGTAAATTTTACAAAAAAACCAATGCCAATGATATTTAAAAACAAGCAATATACAAAGAACATGAATGTATGAACACTGCCAACAACAACAGTATCATATCATCATACCTGTGTTCGATGCAGATGATATGTCAATAATTTGATCAGCTAAAGCACTGCACTTATCATTTTCAGTGGCGTTATTCAAAACATTTTCCTCGACAACGGTTGATCTACTGACTTCGTCACATTCTACAAAATTACTATTACTATTATTACATAACAGCTATTTTAATCACAGCTTTACACAATTTTATACTTATTAACAAATACTTCGAGATACAATAAAGCAACAAAACATTTTTACTTCCACTCACTTTCAACAGTAATGTTATTTGAAATACTTTCAGTTAAATTATCAGCGTCGACTTCAGCGTCAGTGCTCTTTTTAGCATTACGCTTTTCACGAATATCAACCAAATATTCAGTCACTTGACCAGCATCTTGCGGTTCTAATTGCTGAAATAAATTTGTTTGAATAAAATAGAATAAAATATATTTAAATTAAAAAACAAAAACCTTAATACGATTTTGAACTTTTTCCAATTGATTCTTCACAACCATTTCAATAGCATTCGTTTCGCCTTTGTCTGTGTACAATTTCACCGCTTCTCGCATGCCTTTCTCCGTATGTACCATCATCTGCATGAACAACTCGGCCGATTCGTAATATTTTTCCACATAAAAATTACAAACAGTTGTTATTATTTAAAAAATTATAAATAAAAAGCAAACATTAATAAAAACTACATTGTTACCACTGCTTCTATTCTCTCGCATGTATCTTGCGATGTTTTGCGTACAGCGGCAGACAGAAGTTTCTTATCGACAGTAACCAACATAGCAACTGAATCTCGTTTCGTTGCAAATATCAGCAAATCCATCGGATTGGCCACGCGATCAACAAACTGCTTGCCAAACTGCTTGACGCTGAATTTCTTAAAATCCTAATTCTTAACAATCCAGAACACAGAGCCAAGCACACCATCCAGACCTTGAACTCGTGATTCACGTGCAATCGTAGACGAATCAACGGCAGAGATGGACGGTCCATTTCCTCTTCCAATGTCAATTTGCACTTTTCCAACAACGATTCAACATGCTCAACGCAGTACTTTTCGACCTGAACATACAGAAATACAAAAAATCCAAGCTCCATTGAAAAAAAGCCCGCTCGGCGACACCTTTTTCTCAAGATCCGCACTGTCCGGTGGTATGCCAGTGTTGTCCAGCGTGATGTCTTCGAAGTAGAAAAGTCTGTTCGTTGTCAGTTCAATTTTTTCGGAACAAAACTCTTTGCCCGCAATGTGCAAAAGGTAACAATATTTTGGTCCTGCTTCACCATCGCTCAGCGAAGTAGCTACTGTACTGCCAGGTTGCATGATGTAAAACTTTTCATGCCACTCGGGATCTAAATAAATAACATACATATATACATATGCAACCGTGGAAATCAAGCATTGCTCATTCGACTACTGAACACCAAGCAGATTGCTTTGATTGAAACAAAGTTCCGTATGTGCAATTACTCGTAACAGTTAACATTTTCCTTCAAGTTCAATTTCATTCAAAATTTACTACAGTCTATAAGAAATTCAAGCACAACAGATTACTGTATTACTTTCTCAACTTCAGAATTAAACAAAATTAAATCAATTACCTGGTAAAGGTTTGTGCTCGTGACCCCAGATGACCAAATCCATCATGTCCGGGATGAATGAAATGGGTATATAATTGCTCAGACTATGCTGAGCGCGATTTTGATGAATTACAAACAAGTTGAAACAACTTTCTGGGTCTTCAGACGGAAAAGTAACTTTACCCTTGGAAAACATCCGATGCAAACGTTCATCGCGGACATTGCCGAAACCGTA
Source organism: Trichinella pseudospiralis (assembly GCA_001447645.1). Taxonomy (NCBI): domain Eukaryota; kingdom Metazoa; phylum Nematoda; class Enoplea; order Trichinellida; family Trichinellidae; genus Trichinella; species Trichinella pseudospiralis. The sequence goes on along the minus strand of JYDV01000070.1, from coordinate 194,962 downwards.
CAGTGCTAACTTAGTGCTGCCCTTCTTCACAATCAGTGGCACCACGTTCAGCTCTTCGACGCCTTCGTGCTTGCCGAACAGATTGACCAGACCGCAAGCGTGAAAACAGTCAACCGCGCACAGACCGTTGCCAGCAACGTCGTCGTGATTGCCGTAGATGGTGAAAATTGGAATTCCAACTTTCAAATGAGAATCTTGGAAATTAGCATGCTTGAAAGCTGAATGATAAAAATCCACTTCGCCGTTGCTGAGTAACTGGAACTTCACCTGGTGATCGCAAAAGCAATACTTGCGAATAAGCTCCATGCATCGATAAACTGTTGATCTTGATGGTTTGTTATCGTGAAATAAATCGCCACCTGAAACAAAATGCATCTAATGTTCCTACAACGTAACAAGTCAATGCAGAAAATTAAACTGAGTATTAGATTTGAAAAAAAAAGTATTATCAACATTATATCTTAAACTAAGCGTTGTAAAAATGATCACACTCACCTAGAAGTATAAAATCGACTTTCTTTCTCTGAGCAATCGAAAGAACTTCTTCAAAAGTTTTAAATGAATCATCACCACGAATCAAACTTCTCTCCTCGAAACCAAGATGAATGTCTGTCGCGACGAGAATGCTGATTTTGCTTTCTCTCGTCATTTTCAATTTATATTTCAAATTTCTACAAACATTTGCAACAACTTACAAAAAAGTTAATTTCCAGTTTTGTAATATTTTATGAAAAAAAAGGTTTTATAAAAATCAAACATATTTAACTGTACATAAATAATATACATAAAATGATATGAAACATGAGCAATCTAAAAGATGCATGTCATGTATAGAAACTATTTCTTTTTAAACTATACTGTAATTAATGAACTCAAGTTCTAATTTAACAGTTTTCATCCTCTTACTCGATTTGTGTAAAAACTTTAAACCTAAATTATTTATTTATTAATTTTTATGAATAATATCTTTCCAGCCTAAATTTAAGATAAATTAGTTACGGAACTAACATGTATTGGGTAAAAGATCAAAAGTTGAGCAGATGCATTGAAACAGTAAGTTTATTAAACACATGAAGTTTTAGATATTTTATTAGGAAAATCTAACAAACTATTAGATAAGTGATTAAATAAATTTAATTAGATAAAAGCTAGAAATTTCCAAATTTCAAAGGGTGCAAAACGGCAAAATAAAATATACAGTACAGAGCTGTACAGTACGTGCACGGGAACACTGATCTTTTTCATGACTATGTTCGTATTGGTGCACAATCATTAAATGAATTGTACGCATTTATAAATGATAAAAAGAATCTATTAATTTATCTGCTTTGTTTCATGAACAAAAATTGCAAACATATACTTAAAAATATAAATGTTAATTACACTAAATAGAAAGTTAATTAATCACATTAATCAAAAGCACCTACTTAATAATTAATAATTCAAGAATAAAAAACACATTCAAGTAATAAATAAATATTCGCGTAGTTTTAAGAAACTAGAAAATTCCTGCTGCATAAAATCCAGTATTTCTTTTGCATCTGACGGCTTGGTAATTGTAATCAACGACTGAACGTAAGGATTATACCAAACATTGAAAGAGCGTTTAAGGGACTTAGAAAATCGCCTTAAATAAAAAATATTTTCAATAAAAGAATAAATTATCATTTTTATTTGTAAAATTACTCTAATTTTCTCAGGGCTTCTTCAACAGACTCTGTAACAAAATATAACGGCTGATATTCTTCATCTTGATATTTTGTTAACGCTATAACTTCTGGTTCGAATGGTTGATATTGTGGTTTGAATGAAAGTGCATGCTTAAATTCATTTTAATTAATATCATGTCATTTTTAAGCAAATTTAAAGCAAAAAAAAACTTCTACCTCGAGTTCACCATAAGATGAAAGCAATCCTGCGCCGAATGTCTTCATTTCATTATTCTCTTTACATAGTCCAAATTCAATGGAAAACCAATACAGCTAAACAGTAGAACAACATGATTTATATTCATGCTTGGAATAATTGTAGTTATACAGTTGCTATTTTCTCAATATCCTCATCGGACACGCCCAAAGAAGCCATTCCAATCTGCTGACTGAAATTTGCAATCACTGGATCAAGAAGCATTGGAACATGACCGAGTAATTCATGAATGCAGTCACTATAAAATAATTATTAAAAGTAAAATTTGAAAATAAATTCATAAATTTAAATTATAACGATGGAAATACTTACGGCTCAACAGTATGATGTGGAAAAGAATGATGACGAACATACTGAGTACATGGAAATACTCTTAACGCCAAACAAGCTAAAAAGTCGCGGGCTGATACTAGCCCACTAACTGGTCTTAATCGAAATCCGCTGTGCACTAAAAATAAATAATAAATAATTAAATAAATAACCGCATGTATTTTGCTTTAAAATAAAAAATTGTTTACGTTGCAGAAACCGAGATACGTCTTCCAACTGGGGAATAGCATCTGGACCAAAGCCAGCTTTTTCTTTTAACAAAGCAAAATTATTCAAATATTCTTTGCAAGCGTACTTTTTATGAAGACTGCCCATCGATGTAAATACGGTTCTCCTGTTTAAATGATGAAGTTATAAAAATTTTCATATTTTGAAAAAAGCAAAATACAGACCAAGTTTCCACCTCTTCTTTCGTATATTCAACGTACGGTATTGGACAACCACTATAATAAAAAAATAAATATCATTTTCTGATTATTATGAATTATTAATTGAGATACTGTCGATAAGATTCCGCAAGTTTGGCAAACTGCAAACGGCGTTTACGATATTCTTCATCATTCCAACCCTATAAATTATTCTCTTCAAAAATAAATAATAAATTTTTATAAATCAGTACAACATACTTCAAACTGATGCTCTGATTTTTCGTTAATTTTCATAATTACATTTTTACAGTTATCCAGTTCGTATAAATTAGATGGAAACCATGGGACTAAAACAGATATTAGCAGAACATTTCAGCAAAATAGTAAATTGCAGCAGTTGTCAAAAACAATCATATAGCCATATAACAATCAGAAAAAAATTTCTTTTAATATACTCACTACTTTTATCTTCTGGTGGATAAATACGCACGCTGTGCAGCAATTTTTTTTGAAATAAAATTTTCATGGCTGCAAACAGATTCTCTCGATTAGAATTGAATTTAATTAAAACATCCAAACCGGAATTGTTCATTCGTGTTTCCAAATGTTTCAACGTTATATGAAATTTCTGAAAATATTCCACAAAAGATGTAAAAGAGAGAAAACAAAAAAAAAATAAATGCCAATACTTGAAAAACGTGTTCACTTTCAGATACAACTTTGAAGACATTTTCACAAGAAAATATAACAGAAAACTCAGCTACATCTGCATCATTTTTAATAAGCCATTCTAGGAGTTCAGGATTGAAATTTTCGAGAAATTCTTTCGGGGCATTCAACTCTCTCAACGTTTCACGGTAAACCTCCACCTTTTCCTTTCTTTTCTGCTTATCATGCACAGCATCGCAAATTAAACTATCACGACGACGATGACTCCGATATCCATGCAACTGAAATTATTTTTAAAAAAAATAATAAATTTAATGAAAAAATTTTAATTCAGAAAATAATAATATTTTACTCCGCCATATGGCATGGTGCTGGCTCTCTTTGTCACAGTACCGAGAACTTATTGAAAGTAAGTTCATACGAATGAAAATTTTCAATAAATATTCTTCACCTTACATAATCGCGTGCATTCAACCTAAACAACCTGTCATTTAAACCAATTTACAATTCAACTATTAAACTAAAATCAACAAAATTAATTTTTCCTACTAACGCAGTGGAAATTTCCATTTACAAAATACTGCCCGTTTCTTCCCTATTGCGTTGGCGAGATTTTCAAAATTGCTTACGCGTAGGTGCTTCACAAAGATATAGTTCAATAAAATGACATGCAATGTGACAAAAAGTTGCTGCTCATTTACTTCAACTTGTCTATTTAAATAATGCACTGCTTGGATGAATACAATTACAAATCATCAATTGCATGTAATTATACATTACTTTCAAACAGCCGGCTTGTGAACATATTTGTGAACAGTTAATTTCAATTTGGAATTTTTCTTATTGTAAATTACGTTTTAACAGAATGCAAATAAATTTGAAATTCAAAATAAGTAGATGACTATAAACAATTGCAGATTATACACAGCTAAGAAAAACAAAACATTAATATATGCATTCAATAAAACTGCACAACACACAGTAATATTAATAAACACCACTCACTTTCGTCTTGGCTTTACGGTTTTCGCAATGAATAATGCCATTTACTTCAAACTAAAAATTCAGAATACTTGACAGCCATTTAATTTTACAAAACATGCATGAATTTAACTACGCCATTATTTTCTCAATTTTTAATCTAGTAATTTATACGGCATTCATTTTAATAAAAATAGAGAATTACAAACATGTCAAAGAAATACACTGACAAAATTATAAATATATTTAAAATTCATATTCCCATTAAAAGAAATGCATGTTTAAAAAAGTTCTATCTGAATAGGTAAAGACATAATAAAATAAGTCACTTTTTGTCCTCGTTTAATAAAAATTTAAGAAATAAATAAAGCAAAAACAACTAAATATAATATTAAAGGATTTATTTGTGACAACTAATTCGCCCGGCGAAACTATTAAAATTCAGTGCTAACAACCTATTAACTGATTCTGTCATAACAAAAAACTTCTAACGACTACTGTAAACAATAAAATGGTAGAAATATACCTGATTATCTATTAGACTTACAGTATGATGTGTGTGTGTAGTGTGTGAACCTTAGACATCTGTTATTCTGTGTTTACTTCCGTAGTTTTTCTTAGTTTTGACTTTTGAAACCTCGTGCTTATCTGTTTCTATTACGTTTGAGTAAATATTTATATATTACTCGAGTAATCCAGGAGACGATAAAGAGGTTGTGATAGGAATCGGGCTTATTGAATCTCTGCGAAGGACAATCTCTTAACGGTTGTTCTTGTTCAGCTGAATCATTTGTAAATTGCGGCAAGAACTCTACTGGAAACCTTACTTGATTGTCATTATTTAACCCAGTTCCTACATTTTATTGGTGCCACGAGCCGGGAACCACGGAAGACATAGAAGACAGCTTGATACGACTTGGAACTGCTGTGTAATTTTCATTTGACAGAATTTCAGTTTAAGGTTGAAATATGAAGACTGAAAATCTGAGGAAAAAGCAAGCTGGCTACAAGATTCGACTGCTTAAATGGATGCAGGAAATTCGTCAGCTTTGCACTGACAATGCATCGCGAAGTATGGTTCGGAATGCATTGAAGGAACTTGAGAAGCAGTTCGACAAGGTACAACTTCTCCAAGAAGAGTTGGAAGAAGGACTGAGTCTGGATGACTTAGAAAAGGAAATTGACGAGTTCCGAACACTCGAACAGGAAATTCTGGAGATCCGTTCTATTGCGGAAGATTTCATCGAGGAAATGACCGATGGAAAGAAGGCGGAAATTGTGAAGAACGGAAGTGACGTCAACGTCAGCGTTCGTCTGCCACGGCATGAATTACCAAAGTTTCATGGCGATGTATTGGAGTTCACCGCCTTTTGGGAGCAATTTGAAGACTGTATCCACATGCGGAGGGATATCAGTGACTCTGCTAAGTTCTCCTATTTACGTTCGAGTCTTAGCGGATCTGCTCTTGCAGCGATAAATGGTTTATCGCTCACAGCAGCTAATTACCCCGCTGCAATAGCCATTTTGAAGAACCGATTTGGTCGCAAAGATGTGGTAATCCAAAATCATATCAGAAAATTGTTAGAAGTAGAACCCTGCGTGAAAACTTCTGCAGAGAACTTACAAGTATTGCATGACGAACTCAATCTGCATGTACGCGCATTGGGAGCGTTAGGGAAGGATTTGAATTCATCCCGAATAACTGCTGCAGAAATTTTGATGGAGCTGTTTAAATTAAAGCTTCCCATCGCCATTCGTAAAAAATGGGAAGAAGAAATTTTTACGGATGAGACGAAAGGTTCAGATTTGGATATGTTTTTCTCCTTCTTACTAAAACAAGTGCGGATAGAACAGTCAGTTGTCAAGACGCAGACGTTGGGTCAACTCAGATTAACGAAAGCCATGAAAACAACTGCGACCGCTGAAAGAGTGACTACGACATCTGCACTAAAGGCGAAAATTGAACCTCGTTTAAACAGTTGTGCTGTCTGTAATGGTGAGCATACTATTTTCCAGTGTGAACAATTTTTAAGAGCGACGCCAGATGAGCGATGGAGTTTGTGCTCTAAGCGAGGACTGTGTTATCATTGCCTCTATAAAGGTCATCTGGCCAATCGGTGCTCACGAAGAAAACCCTGTGGTGAAGCAGGTTGCACTCTAAATCATCACAGATTATTGCACCAACCAGGAACAAAGGAAATGACTCCAATGAGGGATCAAATTGCTGCGGAAGACCATCGCATCGTTGAAGATGGCAAAACACCGGATCACGCAGTTCTCTTGGCGAAATCTGAGACTCGAAAAAATATTTTGCTCCAGACAGCTAACGCTTTTATTGAAAATGAAGACGGAGAATGTCAGATGGTAATGTGCCTATTGGATACAGGTTGCCAGCAGTCGCTTGTCAGAAAAAAGATTGCCAATCAATTAGGTTTGAAAGGTCACTTTGAGCACGTAAAAATAACGCGACTCGGAGACTCTTGTGGGCAACATAAAAGGTTGCAAAGAGTGAAGTTTCGTCTGAAAGACGTGAGAAACAATCGCGAGGGATTATCAATGGAAGCTTTGTGCGTTCCGACCATTTGCAAACTGTCAGCAAATCCGAATTTAAAAGATTGGAAATATCTGCAAAGCTTCGACCTTGCGGATCAATTCCCCAGACCTGCTGCTGAAATTGATGTGTTAATAGGAATGGATTTCTATCACAAATTTGCAACAAATGAGACCATCAAAAGTGGAGAAAACGGACCTCATGCGATGGAATCATCGTTGGGTTGGATACTATCTGGTCCAATAGCAACGAATGCTGATGAAGGAGTGGTGATGTTCTCTGAGATTGAGACGGAAAATGATGATGAAACGTTACAAAAATTTTGGAGACTGGACTCTATGGGAATACAAGAACCATCGAATGAAGTGCACGGCACTAATTCATTCCTGAAAGACTCGATCCACTACGATGGAAACAGGTATGTTGTAGAACTACCTTGGATAAATAACATGAAGATGCTGCCGGATAACTTCGAGCTCGCATGGACTAGACTGCAGCAAACTGAAAGGGTGATGTTGAAAAACCCGGATGTAGCAACGGCATATAGGGAAACCTTGAATGACTATTTAGATAATAACATAATAGAAGAAATAGACAAAGATAAAGGAAAAGAAGGAAATATTTGGTATTTGCCACATCGAATGGTGGTAAGAGATGACAATTCCACTACGAAATTTAGAATTGTATTTGATGGCTCAGCGAAGTACAAGGGAATCTCCCTCAATGAATACTTGGACGCAGGTCCAGCTTTGCAAAGCGACATGGTGGGTGTACTGCTTCGCTTTCGACTTTATTCGATAGCGGTACAAGCAGACATCATGAAAATGTTTCTACAGATTGGACTGAAGGAAAAAGATCGTGATGTGACTCGATTTCTATGGAAAGATCCATCGAAGGACAAGCTCCATGTCTATCGTTTTAACCGCGTATGTTTCGGATTAACTTGCTCACCATTTTTAGCCATGGCAGTCATTCGCCACCACGCTGAGTTGAAAAAGGAAGTTCATCCGGAAGCGGCACAAATAGTAGAAAATAACATTTACGTCGACGACGTTTTGTTAAGTGTGGAAAATCAAGAAGCAGCTAGACGTATGATAAAGGATTTGAACAATCTGATGGAAAGTGGAGGTTTCAAGCTAGCCAAATGGGCCAGTAATGACAGTTCGGTTTTAAGCGATATCGCAGTCGACAAACGAGCGACAACCGACAACAGGGAGATACTGCGAACGCTTGGTTTGCATTGGAATCGCGAAAGAGACGAATTCACCTTTGTGGCGTTGATTACTGAGAATGAGAAGAATTGTACTAAGCGAAAATTGATTAGTGACGCATCGAAACTTTACGATCCGTTGGGGTTTTTAACACCTTTTGTAGTGCGAGCGAAAATATTGTTCCAAAAATTGTGGCAAGCCGGCATAGATTGGGATGAACCCCTTACGACCAGTATCGCTGAAGACTGGAGTAAGTGGAAACGTGAAGCAAAGAATTTGTGGAAGATCAAGATACCTCGCTGCCTGATTCCGTCTCCAATGGAAGAGACCGACAGTACCGAATTGCATGTATACGGAGACGCGTCGAAATGGGCTTATGGAGCGGTGGCATATCTAAAGGTCATCAGTAAAGATAAAACGACGGTAAGATTTATCATGTCGAAATCGAGAGTAGCTCCCTTGAAGACGATCACCCTTCCACGGTTAGAGCTTATGGCAGCTTTAATTGCTGCCAAGTTAGTTAGTTTCATTAAGAACAGCTTAGCAATACCTATTCAACGCGTCATTTGTTGGACAGACAGTCAAATTGCCTTGAGTTGGATACGAAGTGAAGCGAAGAACTGGAAACCGTTTGTGAAAAATCGAGTTGAACTGATTCAACAATTGACAGAGCCGAAACTGTGGAAGTATTGTCCGTCAGAAAACAATCCAGCGGATTTGATTAGTCGTGGAACTAGCGTTACAAAATTGAAGGACTCTAGATTATGGTGGGAAGGACCGCCATCGCTGTTGAATCCTGAGTCCTGTGAAAAAACATCTGATGAATATACGCAACATCCAGACGCGCTGGAAGAGAGATCTTTGTTCAGCGGGATATCTTCGATCAGTGACGACCAATATGAGTATGTTATTGACCCTTCTCGTTATCAGACCTTCAGCAAACTAGCTAGAGTGACGGCATGGTGCCTCCGGTTTGCGAAGAATTGTCGACATCCATCGAATCAAAGGCAAGAAGAATTGACCATAGAAGAACTGAACAAGGCAGAGCTTTATTGGATGAAAACCGTGCAGAACGAAACGTTCAGAGATGAGAAAAGCTTGCTCATAAAAGGTAAACTGTCGGAAAATAGTCGACTGATTCATTTGACCCCCTTCATCGATGAAGTGGGCGTAATGCGAGTTGGAGGACGTTTACAGCAATCGAATTTGCTGTACCAACACAAACATCCAACTATCCTGCCAAACAAACACACCATCACGGACTTGATCATTCAAGGTGAACATAAGCATCAGTGGCACGCTGGAGTCGAACAAACTTTGGCAGCGCTTCGAAAACGATTCTGGATACTGAAAGGGAGAAGTGCTGTCAAACGCGTATTGAGAAGATGTGTTGTATGCCGAAAGGAGAACGCGCGATGTCTGAACCAAATCATGGCCCCGCTGCCTAAGAACCGATTAGTGGAAACTCATGCATTCGACAACGTTGGAATAGATTTTGCCGGACCACTTTATGTTAAGGAAGGAAGAACAATCAGCAAGATTTATATCTGCTTATTCACGTGCATGACTACAAGAGCGATACACTTGGAACCCACGTCGGATATGACTACCCAAAGCTTTTTGGCAGCTTTTCGTCGATTCATTTCTCGACGAGGGAAACCATCTGTAGTACAAACTGATAATTTTAGAACATTCAAACTGGCGGACAAATATATCCAAGATTTGTTCAGAGGAGATGAAAAGCAAAAGATTGCAAGAGCCATGACTGAAGAGAAAATCGAATGGAGATTTTCTTGTGAAAAAGCCCCGTGGTGCGGCGGCTATTGGGAGAGATTAGTAAGATCTGTTAAGACCGCGCTTCGCAAAGTGCTGGCTAAAGCACTGGTCTCACGTGAAGAACTCGTCACCATCCTATGTGAAATAGAAGCTCGCATCAATGCAAGACCGCTTACAACCATCAGTGATGATAGCAACGATTTGGAACCGCTAACGCCGTTTCATTTTCTAACGGGACGAACACTGATGGAGCTACCAGACATGAATACGAGACGACTCGTCGGGAATAAATCTACTTCGACTACGATGACGCTACGGCGAAGATGGTATTACCAAAGAAAAATATTAAGACATCTATGGCAACGATGGCGGAAAGAATATCTAGTTAATTTTAATAACAGACAAAAATGGAAGACTCAGAAACTGGAACTCAACATCGGAGATATAGTCTTGCTATGTGAAGACGGTCAAACTAGAAGTAACTGGCCGATGGGAAGAATTTTGGAATTGTACCCCTCGTCAGATGGCATGAAACGAAGCGCTCTGGTGAAAACCGCTGCAGGAACACTTGTTAGACCAATCCGGAAACTGCAGCTTATCGAACCAGCGGCAGTATGATGGAATACTTCCATCGGCGGGGAGGTGTAAACAATAAAATGGTAGAAATATACCTGATTATCTATTAGACTTACAGTATGATGTGTGTGTGTAGTGTGTGAACCTTAGACATCTGTTATTCTGTGTTTACTTCCGTAGTTTTTCTTAGTTTTGACTTTTGAAACCTCGTGCTTATCTGTTTCTATTACGTTTGAGTAAATATTTATATATTACTCGAGTAATCCAGGAGACGATAAAGAGGTTGTGATAGGAATCGGGCTTATTGAATCTCTGCGAAGGACAATCTCTTAACGGTTGTTCTTGTTCAGCTGAATCATTTGTAAATTGCGGCAAGAACTCTACTGGAAACCTTACTTGATTGTCATTATTTAACCCAGTTCCTACAACTACAGTAAGCTTTAATTAATTAAGATATTAACTGTGGTTAGATGTGATATTTAGATTAAGTTAAATTAAGCATATTTTTACACAAATATAACATTTTAATTAATTATAAAAATTTCTTTAAAACTATACAGCAAATTAATGATGCATCAATTACATGCGCAATTATAAATTAAGTGGAATGAAAAACATGTATTTTGTAAGCTAGCAAAAATCAAAATGAGAAATTATTATATATAAGATATAAAAATAGGTGAAATTAAACAGTAATAAATATATATATATATAAATCATGTAAAAAATCTAATTAACAACAGCATTTTAAACAATTTTTGAGTGATTAAGCTTAGCTCAAATTACTGTAACTCTATTTGTCATCTCGCAGCTTATCATGGCAGTGTAATTATCCACCCCATTAAGTAAGTATAAACATTGCTATCAATAATAAATATAAAATTATGCTAAACTGAATTAAAAACAAAAGTAATGCTTGTGCTGTTGCATATGTTACATGTTAACAGTTATTGTTGAATATACTATTAAAATTAGTCAAAGCAATGTAATCACTTGATATAAACAAGTTAAAAGACAATTATAAGACAACAAATTATTTGAAATACTTTGTATCAACTCAACTGTCACACTTTTTAGTGATTTCCTGGTGTTTGATGAGTCATAATTTACTTTACAGTATACTTTGTATACGTTTGTTTCATTATTTCCATCTATATATGAATTAAATGGTATTAAAAATTACAACTGAAGTAATTTTTTAAAATATTTTTTTGTATTGATAGACTGTTATAGTTGTATATGCAATTTACTGTTTGTAGTATAACTTACAGTAAGTAAAATAATCAATAGTTAAATATAAAAGTTGTGAAGTGTTCCATAGACATAAGTTATTCAGTAGTGAAAATCACATATTTCTGATTAACACTGCTTGGAGTGTCGCTGCAAAGATGTTGACATTACAATGTTTATGGTAAGATATTTTGAAAAAAGCATTTATGTAAATGCTCAGTATTTAAAAGAGAAATGTATCATTGCACAAATTTGACGTTTTCATTTTTTAAATACATATTCTGGATGTTATTTAATGATGTTTGGAAAGTAATACTTGCTTTTCTTTTAGGCCTAATTAACTGTACTACCTGTGAGTGTGTATCGTAAAAAGGTTTTGTTGTCTGCCTTCACAAAAGTAGTTTAGAAAAAAATATGTTTAACGGTGTGTTGCACTCAACAAATGTATATGATTCTGATGATATGGTTGGATATCGAGAACGAGCTGCCAGTCTTTGTTTGAAGCAAGGGAACGACGAGCAGGTCAGTTTATTTTCTTTATATTAATTTTTTTTTAATTTGGTCAAAAATTTTTATTTTGTTTTCTATTTTTTGATAATTTTAGTTTTGAGATTTCATTTTAATTATTGTAAGCAATCATTTACAATAGGATTTGTGTTTTACGATGTTTATCCTTCTTTGTTAATACGAAGGATAACTGAATTTGAATGATTGCATCGTTTCGTTTAACTTTTATGAATTTTAAGTTAGTTTAATTTTTAGTACTGTTTCTCATGCAATAATTTCAATTTTTAATCAACTGTGAAGAACCGAGCGAAATTTTTAATGATGCATGTTATTTTGCTAATACTTATGTAGTTTTTGTTATTTGAAGTTGCTATATTTTACATTTTGTTTTTTCTCTAAAGATATCATTTGAAACTTTAATGTATTTCATAGAAAAGTTTAATCTCTTTTATTTACTTTTGTTCTTATGTGTGGTTTTTGATTTAACTGTATTTGTAAAATAACATTGTTTTTGTAGTTTTAGGATTTTATAATGTTTTTTTTCATTTAAATTTGTTTAAAGATGATCTCTGCCGCTTAACATTTCGAGGTTTAGTTATTAATTCAACTTATTTGTAGGCTACCGTAAAATGATTAGCAGGTGCAGTTTTTATGCAGCTTCTTTAGCACTGTTTTTGAATTGATTTTATTCTTATGATTTTTAAACTTGTTTTATGTTTATTATTATCAGCTTAGAATGTAAAATGTTTTTGAGCAATATTGATTTTGTAAATACTATAACATGACGTATTTTTTTTGTAGTCCCAGGTAAGATTATTAGAAAAAAGAAGAAACTCATTGTAATTTCTCAGTGAGTTTCTAGTATTCCAAGGCTGACTGTTATTTAAAGTTTTTAGTTTTTATGGACACTTTTTTTGTTTTTAGGTGCTTTTGGTGACGAGTAGTCGGGATCCGAATTGTTGGGTGATACCTGGTGGAGGCATCGAACCTAACGAAGACACATCTGCAGCAGCGCGTCGTGAAGCATTTGAAGAAGCTGGAGTTCGTGGAAACACGGAAGCATGCCTTGGAATTTTTATCGTAACTTATAGAATAAAGCAAATAATCAAATGTAACATTTTCTGTATATTGGCAGGACACAGAACGCAAGTTGCGCACTTGCGTTTTCATTTTGAGGGTAAATGAAGAATTGGATGATTGGGAAGATTCATCTAGGATAGGTAATGTTAAATAAATAAATCTTTTATATGGAATATTTGTTAAAATTGAATTTTGTGTTTTTTGTAAATTTGCTGTTCTCACAGGTAGACGCCGCCATTGGTTTCCGCTGCAAGAAGCGCGCACTGCATTGTTGGAATTGAAAGCATCACAAGCATATTACATTGATTCACTGGTTCAGCATTTTGCTTCTACAAAACGACTGAATACAACAGAGACAGCTAAATCTGAAGAATGTAAAAAATGAAAGCGAGAACAATGGTGGTTGCTTTATTCTCGTTCGCACCTTTTATTTTATGCATGATTCGCATATATGCCCAGATCAGACAGTTTATATCAATTGTGCAACTTTCTAATATTATTCTATCGGGTTGCTTTTCTTCATTTCTTTTCTCTGAGGTTATTCATACATGTTTATTTTGTATTCAATACAAAAAAGTGTTCGGTTAGGTTCGAATGTTGCTATGTTCATGGTTTTTCTGTCAAAATTATAGCTTTGGTTTTCTTTATGGTTTTATAATACAATTTTTCATTTGTATTTTGTAATACGTTTTTGTGCCGTGCCTCTTATTCATATTTTTTAAAAATTATTATGATATGGTTTTTTCTTTTTTTTATAGATTAGCGTTGGTTTTGTTTTGAGATATAGTTTTTTCAAGTGAAATCAACCCATGCCATGAAACACTGTTTTGTTTGTGTTAATCTTTGTTATACTTCAAAGAGTCTCGTCTTATTTGTTAAGTGATTTGCAGTGTTTGATATTTCGGAAAGAATATTTATATGATATTTATTTATTTATTTATTTATTTATTTATTTATTTTCAATTTCCATTTCCCGTTAGCGAACTTTGTGTATGTCGTTGTCGTCTTTAGGACGCGATTATCCTGCCTTCGGTAAAAGCTACGCCGATCTTTTGCAAATACACCACTGCAGTAAAGTTTTCTTTTGTCGTTTGTTTTTTTGCAAATATTCCATATACTGTTGTTGACGGATAAATTTATATTTACTTTGAATGTATATATATATATATGTATGTATGTATGTATGTATGTATGTATATCTATAGTAATTTTAATAATATTTAATTGCGTCGACTGGACAAGAATGAACAGTCGTAGTAGTAGTAGTAGTAGTAGTTTGTCTATTATTATTATTATTATTATTATTATTATTATTATTATTCAGTTGATGGTTGTTTGTCAATGTTAGCGTGCTGGAAAATAATATTCCGATATTACTTGCTGCAAGTTTGTTCTAGCAATGGTGAAGAAAATCGTGTTCGTCACTGAAAACGAAGAGAAGTATAGTGAAGCGAAAGACATATTGTCTTCTCATTTCGACGTGAGTAAAATATATAGTGGAAGTGCCACTACCACCAGCAGCATTGGATGTTTTGTCGATTTTATATCGATTTTGCAATTTTCAATGCTTTCTCTTTGCAGGTTGTGTTGAAGTCGATGTCGCTGGTGGAGATACAAGGCTCGTCCGAAGATATTGTGATCAACAAGTGCAAAGCGGCCAAGGAGAAGTTGAACGTGCCGTTCTTTGTCGAAGACAGTTCGCTGTGCTTCAACGCACTCAACGGTCTGCCTGGTCAGTATGTGAAGTGGTTCCTCAAGGCTCTGGGACCCAGCGGATTGCACAAATTGGTCAGCGCTTACGAGGACAAGACCGCCTATGCGATGTGCATCGTCGGCTACAGTGATGGTCAGTCGGACGAGATTCGTCTGTTTCACGGTCGAGTTGATGGGAAAATTGTTGATCCGTCCGGTGTGCACGGCTTCGGTTGGGATGCGTGCTTTTTGCCAGACAACAGCAACGAGTCGTTTGCCCAAATGCCAAAGGCGAAGAAATGCGAAATTAGTCACCGAGCGTTGGCATTGAAGAACATGTGTGACGCGGTGATCCGTAGCGCAAGTGGTGATTGAAAATTATGATGGAATTTACTATTATTATCTACTATTATTAAATTATTATTGCCATTTGAAGGAATAAAATACTGGCAACACTGATATGATGTCTTTATTTCTTTCATTTTTATTCTCTCCACAATGATACGAAACAAAATCAGCAAAAATACGCATCCATATTCTACAACAACATTTAGACGTCAGACCATGAAGAAGAATTCGAATTGTAATTTTCAAATTCACAATTTGCTCTTCTCCAAACGTTTAACATATCGTTCCAGTTCCTTGGAAAAGAGAGATATGTGTAATTTTTCCGGGTTTATGTCGAACAAAACATGAGTGAAACTTCAGATGTACCTGATCTCTTTCAAATTTCAAGGAATCAATCGCTTCTTCTTTGAATTGTTCTTTTGAAGCAAGTAACTGTTCATCAATTTTATTCGTAGTTTCCTCAAATGTGAAAACCGTTTACAAAATCAAACTGCAATTTTAAAAAATTATTACATACTTTTTTATTAAAAATAGACGTAAATTCTGCGCCGTATGTTTTCATCACTGCTTCATATGTTGCCGATTCTGACCTTACAATATCTAGAAGATGTTAAAATTATTTTCACCATTTATAACTTGAACAACTTGTTCGTGGTATAAATTTGCTCTCTCTTAATTTTAAAACTTCAATCTTATAATGTAATAAAAATAAAACGAACGCCGAATTCTTACTTGAATCAATAACAGAAATACTGTCAGCACCGGGATTTACATAGACGGGCTTGTTGAAGTCGGTGCAAATTGATTTGCTAGAATTGATCAGCATATTTTTTGAAAAAAAATCATTTAATAAAAATATTTTACCTGAGGAAAGTTTTGAAAAGAAAATGGCTAAAAAGAGCACGTCCTCTTACAATCAAGTTGTCCATTTTGAAACTAAGAAACTGAAAACAGATTCGCAATTTGAAATGGCTCTCATGTGCATCATATTTCACCTGCAATGTAGCACCGTTTAAATGAGCAATCAAACGAAGAGAACGACAGATTATTTTCTTTTTCTCCGGTTCAATATTCTAAAAAGATATAAATAGAATATTTGAGAAAAAAATTTTTTTGCATGTTACCTGAAAATCACTATAATTTCCTCCAATGATGCACAGTGGAATTGGATATGGTTTTACAATTCTTTTATCCTATTTCATAGTATAAAGTAATTTGATTAAAATTAAAATAATAACAAAAACAAACCAAATGCAATCCTAACACAAAACATACTGGATGTGATTCGTACGGTTTAGCAGCTTTTCGAACGAGCATTTCTTGTACATTGTCGTTTTGCTTCATGAGCAATTTCAACAAATGATCCCTGGTCATTGAGAGAAACTGTTCCAACGTTGTCCAAATCTCAGCTGGTTCTGCAAGATTGACCATCACAATTACTGCCGCATTACTGGAAAAAAATAACAATTTATTTGCTTCTTGTTATTAATTTAAAAAAGCAATATTACTCACTTCATCATATTATCGAGTCTGATTGATTTGAATAAATTAATAAAATCCAAACCATCTTCAATTTGGTATATATGGCCAATTTTCTTTTCCTGCAATTACAGCTTTTTTTCAAATTTTAATTTCAAATTACCTCACAAAGCACTGTTCTAACATTGCCAGCATTCCAACGAGCAAAAGTGTATTCCATTGCGCATATTTTATATTGTTGTTCTTCTCTGTATGAAAATATTGTTAATTTCAATTTATCACAAAACTTTAAAACAAACCTTTCCATAAACTTTGAAACCAAAGTAGATTTATCCTAAAAAACAATTCACCATGTACTACTACTTTTGCAAAATATAATTTATGATTACGCTATTTTTTGAGCCACACAAGATGAGTATTGATTCATTTTCGTCATCCGAACGTACAGAAGCTAAAATATTAATATGATCAGTTGTGAAAAAAATGATAGTTGAAAAAATGTTTGTTTTAATGTAATTATCGAAAGCTCTTTCAGTAGAGGACAAAATTCTGAAGCAAACAGGATACAGTATACAGAGAAGCAGCATTTAAGGGTGCAAAAATATAACAAAAGCTGAAATTTACATAAACACTTTATGCTGTTGTTTTGTTTGTTACAGAATAATTCAAATTTTCTTGAATTTTTAACAAATTTTAACTTTCAAAGATAAAGCTATTGACTGAAGAATTTTTTAAAAATTAATTTCACTTTTCAACAAAATAATATGATGAAACATTTTTTCATAAAATAAAAATCATCAATGGCACATAGCGATACCTTTAATTGGAGATGACGCTTTGTTTTCTTTCGAGCCGTTCTCTTCTACGAGTTGAAAAATATCCATTAGCATTGATAATTGAAATTCATTTCCATAGCAACCAGGATGCCACTTTCAACACTAACAGGATCCCAAATGCACTTCTTGTTTATAGAATGATATTCAAGGTAACGTTGCCATGGAAACCGATGATCATCAGTTGTGCACGTGGTAATTTATGTTCTCCGCTTTCCCAGGGACGTTTTCCAACTAATCAGAGAGTCTCGTCCGAACGTGCCTTTTTACCAAAAGATGCTTTCCACTTTCCACTTATTTTAATGAATGATTTTTGCTTATTCAACTTCTTTCTTCATTGATGACAATCGTATAATACTGTCGCTTCTTCCTCTGTGAACATTTTCGTGAATGGATATCCGCAAAATAGTAAGGCACATAAAGAATAAGCATAAAAAAGACAACGAACTGTCACTTCAACAGCCTCTGACAAAACATGATGCCAAATTGGAAGATAATTTTGCCACTGTTGAAACGAAACTTGAAAATACAGATGAGCCTCAAACCAAGCAAACTGAAGATTTAATTCTGATGAGCACGGATTTCAACAATGAGGAATTACCGTTGGTTGATGTCGACAAAAAGGATGCAATTACTGAATCCAACAATATTCCGGCTGATATTCGACCAGAAAATGGTGCAAATTGGTCCACGACACCAGTTCAGAATACTGATGCTAAGAATAGCTCACCAACAGGTAAGCGGTGAAAATTTGTAAACAATTCATTCGTTAGACATGTATCAGTCAGTATTCAATGTTTAGCTGGTACATTATTACCAAATTACTGTAACTTGTAAATGTTGAAACTGTACTACAAAAATATGATTTTGAAGATATTATTTTTTTAAATATTAAAAAAAATGAATTTATTTTTTAATTAAATTTTTTATGTAAAAAAATTCAAATAAATTTTTGTTAGATTCACCGAAAAAATTGAAAAACAATAAAACAAGCAGCGTCGGTATATGTAAATTTGGCAATGATGAGGGCAAGTGTTTGCTGGGAGTGCTGGTTCATCGAACGGATAGATTGAAACAAAAATGTTACATCACCCACCCGGTTGTCAAAGTTTACCTGATGAACGAAGCAAGCAGATCATACTTTGAAAAAGATGAGATGACGCTTGGAATTGAAAGCCGAAACGATTTCACAGCCAAGCAACGAGATCGTATAATTCCACAATGCACACAGCCTTCGAAATTTCTGGTCAACAACGAACCGAGTCCATTTTGGAACGAATTGCTGCTATTCAAAGCATCTTACAATTATGTTACCAACCCTGATCACCACGCCCTACTGTTGTTTGAAGTAAATGCGCAGACTTTGCTTTTTCCTTTTTTTCAACTTCAACATGAAATGAACCAACGTAATAAAAAACTAGATGCTAGATTTTAGATTATGAAGATAATGACGATACGAGAAGCAAGCTGACAAAACCAACACCTCCAACAACGGCTAACAATTGCAATCGTTGGATTCGAATTGCTTGGGCTTTTTTGAAAGTGATAAATGAAATTTCACATTTTTAATATTTAATATTTTTGAACAACTGTTTTTAAATTTCAAGCTGTCTTCTCGTGTGGGCAAGGTTAACGTTGGAACGCCGGTTCGTTTGCAACTTTACAAAGCTGCAAAAGAGATTAATATTAACGATGAGAATCGACCGGAGGTAAAATAAACAGAACAAGACATTTTTAAAAATAGATAAATTTGAAGAAAAAAGATTACTTTTTTGCTTGCTTTTGCCTTCAAAAAGTATTGAAATAGCAGTGTAATCAAATCCAATTCAGGTTTATTCATTTTATGCAAATGGAATTCGAAATAAATATCCAGGAACTCTTTACGTGACAATTAAAATGGTAATGACGACGATCACGAAATCAACGATAGCTTTCAATGAAGAAAGCGCTGATCATCAGTCGACTGATAATGAAGATGCAAATTTACAACAATCAACGCACAACACGGACAGCAATGCAGAAAAAGAAAATCAACAGCAACCTTCACCGGAAATAAACGAGTAAATTTGTTTTGCTTATTAATTATTAATATTTTATGAAATGTTCAGTTTCAGGTCGAATTTGCGGTCGTCGAATATGGAAATTTCTACACGCAAACAACCCGCTCCGTTGAAATGTAAAATTCCCAAAAAGCTTGTTGCAACTTTGTGTGCCGGAAGGAACGGATCCATTTCTGTAAAATTTTCACCAGATGGACAGTGAGTTTGAAAATGGGAAATTTATTTGCACGAAAAAAAATTTCAATACATAAATTTTAAGATATCTTGCCTATGCTCACAGTGACATCAGTGAATGTGTCATTTCCATATATCAAGTAATGGAAATTTGTTCAGGATGCAAAATTTTTATATTTACATTATGTATGCTTAATTTTAGCCATTTAAAGAAAAGTTATTAGGGCAGCTTGTCGGTCATACTGGATTAATATATGAACTTTTTTGGTCCGATGACAGTTCTTTGCTTCTTTCTGCATCTGCTGATTGTACAGCAAGGTGAGATTGTTTCTCATTTGTTTTCTTGTTATTAATAAACAGATTTTATGGACTGAGAAGTTAAAGTGAATATTTAAAATGGATTTTTTAAGATTGTGGGAAATTGGAAATCGAAATTGTTGCCAAATTATTGCGCATCCATCTTACGTTTATTGTGCTCGGTTTTATCCAAAACAGAATCAGTACATTTTTACGGGCTGCTTTGACAAACGAATTCGTATATGGTATTGCCCTGCAGCAAGAAGCTCTGCCAGCGTGATTCATGCAAAAGTAATTGTTAATTTTATGCGAGACAATATATATTTTTTGATTATAATTTCTTCAATATGCGTACAGCTAATTACAACATTAGAATGGCATCCAAGTTTTGTCAATTCAATTGTATTTTCACACGATGGTCAAACAATGTACAGCGGTGATGGAAATGGATTGCTCTTAGTGTGGAGATGCTGCACAAATGGTGTAGAAAATTGGACTGTTCAAAAAGAAATCTGGTATGACAAAGAGATGATAAAGGTAAAAATATACAATTATATTTTGCTATTATCAACTGATGATGATTTTATTCTGAAGAAAATTCCAATAAACGCATTGCATTTGACGAATACTTCTCAACTGCTGTGCGTTCACTATCGAGATGGAGTAATGAAAATTTTTGAAACTGCGAGGTTTGTTCTGAATTTGCATTTTAAAACAATTATATATATATATATATATATATATATATATATATATTGTTTTTTCAATTTCAGCTATTCTGTATTAAAAGTATGCGGAAAATCGTCGTTCATTTCAATTTGCACGAAAGGTGAAATCAGTCCCTGCGGTCAGTTGTACTTCTCTGGAAATGACCGTGGCTCAGTGACTGTGTGGAATTTGAAATTTGGCAAGGAAATTTTCAAAACTGCCCATTTTGGTAAAAAAAAATTTTAAACCTAAACCCAACATTTACAGGTACCGCATCTTACGAATTCCCGACGCCGTGGGAAAATCATACTGTAATTTGCGTCTCATTTCATCCGTTTGAAAATTGGATCGCTTTCGCAGTTTGCGGTGAAATGCAACCTTTATTTTTGTACGCAGCAGTTGAAGGTGATTAAAAAAGCTTTCAACACACACACGGTTTAATTTAAAAAAAAGAACAATTTCAGATAATATTGGTAGAAGAAGCGTTGCTGAAAGTACTGTCAGTTCGTCGAATACTGAAAACTTACAGTTCGACACAATCCGAGCTGATTTAATTCTGAAAAGGCAAAAACTACTCAGTCTTACTGATGCTAAAATCAAACTGATAGATAGATGAAAAACGAAACAAACTACTATTCTACTGTAAAATGGAAAAAATAAATCCATTCAAAGTTATAAATATGCATATATACATATATATAGTTGCCAATATTTATTTCATTTCACTCTAATCCAAAGGTTCCATGATTTCGATTTTCTCCATTTTGCAATAGATACCGTAATGGTCACTCGGATGGCACAAGCAACTTCGAATAATTTTCTTCCCAACCAGCGAAAATTCGATCGGTTTAAATCTGGCTGGCTTGGATGCTTTTACAAAAATTCGATCAAAACGCTGGGGACAATGTTTCGGTATATTGAGGTTCGCATTCGTCTTCGGATCCCAAGTCACACAGGCATCCCTAGGACTTCCACAATCTTGGAACAAATCCGTCACATCGACCGGAATTTCTTTCAACTAAACAAATGCAAAAATAGAAAATCGTTTTTCTCGTCGTTCAATGTAAATTTCGCTGAAATGCGCCGAAACTCACTTCACCGAAGCCCAAGTTCATGTCACCACCGAAAAATACGGTTACGTCGTCCGGGGAGGCGGCCATCAAACTCCAAACTTCCTTCAATTGGGATTTGCGTATCTGAGTTTCACTGCGTCCACTTTCCAAGTGAGAATTCACCAAGCACAGTTGAACGTCGCCGTCAAATTCAACCTGCAATAAGAAAAAAGAGCGTTTAGACATGTTTTGCCAAACTCAACAAATTTGATAATTAAAATGAAATAAAAAATAATTCACTCACCAGAGCAATGAACATATTTCGATTCATTGAAGTTCGAGTAAAATCGACCACGTGGTGTTCAGTGCATTCCAAGTTGGTACGGTTGATAAAGATGGCCGTGTGATAATAATAGCGGTCGTTGTTCTCCAAAACCTGATACTTTTCGTCCAGTCGTCCTTTAAGCACTTCAAAATTTTCCGGCACAACTTCTTGCAAAAACAGCACACTCGGTTCAAGTCTGAAGGCGGGAAAAATTAACAAAAAAAAACTCGCATCCTAAAAAAAATGTGCTACAGTACTTTAAAATTTCGTCGCAAGCCACATGCACACGACTGCGAATGTTGCGACTGTCCAGACCATCCAAATTCCAAGACAGGATGGAAAAGTACATTTTTTTAATTGTATCCTTGTCTTGGCAAATCGCTTCACGAATCCACGGCGGAAGCCGTGCATTGTCATCTTGATCGAAAAAACGGTTGATAGCAACCTAAACATTGGACACTTTGGTAACCACAACAGAAAATTCAGTTGAATTTCACAACATGATGCAAGTTTACAAAAGGAATACAAAAACAAAATATGCATACGGTCAAATCCCATTTACAATCTTGCAGATAAAACTGACCACAGGCGGCATCGGTGCCCGTAACTCTCGCAAATAAATCTGTTCGCAACAGGCAAACGTCATCGTCAGGAATATTACTGTCGTCTTCCGAACTGGACATTCTAAATATGCAAAAATTTTCCTCTTTCCAAAAACAAGTTTCACACTCGACGAGGTAGAAACGACTGACAACTACCAATAATACAAAATTGAAAATAAAGTTCCTACAGTAAAATGTAATTGATAAAACTGGAAAAAAGATAACCATATTGAAAATAAAAAAAACTATATATATATTTGTACACCAATAAATTATTGGATTCAATAAGTATAAATATTTATCAATAAAACTGTTCATTATTCAAGTATTGCAGTAATTTTTATCAAAAATTCATACTGTAATGTATAAAGCTAGATAACGTGGCTTAGTCAACGAGCTCGGGCTCAACTTGAATTAATTTCAATCAACTGTTGTAGAAAATGGTCTAAAAAAACTATTCAAATCAATGAGAGTTAACCATAAATTGTCATATATTCGAATCATTGAAAAAAACATTTCATTATACATTTTTTCATCACAAAAGAATAAAATTTCACACGTATTAGAAAATGAAAAACATGACCTATTTAATTAAAAAAAAATAAAATACATTTGAAATGATGATACATTTGAATGAATGCTGACGAGCGTTGTGCTTGTGGTGAAGTTCAGTGAAAAAATATTTAAATTGCTAAAAAGAAAAAAACAACCATTCATTAATCTGAAGTGGAGAAGTAATTTTAGTATTTATGCAAATGAAGTTGATAGTTAATTTCGCAAAATTGTGCAATGGATGCTTTTTGCTTAGGTTCATTTTATCCGAAAATTTGATATCGCTCGGCCATGCAATGGAATGCAAAAATTTATCCGTTACAAGTAGAGATCAGAGTGGCAAGTGTTTGCTCTGGCGTTGCCGGAGATGGTGAAATTTGAATAATGGCGCTTTGAAAGGAATCGGACCAAAAGTCAAAATCGAGAACACAATTATTACTTTTTTTCTTTTGGTGAATTTATGATAATAATAATAATAATAATTTTGGTCGGTTGATGAAAAAAAATTATCACCAACAACTGATCAATGAACATCTAAAACTGTAAACAGTGTGAAGCAAAGCTAACAGTAAAATCGACAACAATGACAAGGTATAAAATTGGGATTGACCATTTTTGAGAAACAAAAAGATAACCTCTCCTTCTCATGCTAAGTAACTTTTACAAATTTTACAAATAACTTTTAGAAATGCTAACCTCCCCTTCTCATGCTAACTAACTTTTACAAAAATGCTAATATCCACTGGGTGGATATGATTAGATTTTTGTTATTGTTTTTTTCCTTTTTCACCGAATGCTTCAGTTTCATTTCTACGATTGTCTTATTGCACTTTGAAAGATAAATTAATTCTTCGTAAATTGATCTCTCACTCAAAACATTTTATTAATAAACAAAAATGAAAATCTGAACAAAAAATGTTAATTTGAACAAAAATTCACATTGAATCAATAATTAAAATCAACAACAACGGCCTGTCAAATTTGACCAATCAGACGAATAGCACTCGCCTGAGCTGTTCAGTGGCGCCACCGTAGGCAGGAGAGATCAACGATCACCGAGATAATTCAAAGCAAACAAACAGTTAAACGCTCAGTAGCTGCTTGAATCAACCCATCAATGGCTAGCTCTTATTTTATCAAATTATGAATATTGTTTCAATCGTCATGTTCAACTGCTTGGAAAATTTTACCTTCCTGTTTAAAGCACTGCACTAAACAACGTAAATGTTTTTTTTCTTTGCTCACCTTAACGATATCGTCGACAACCTGCTTTTCAAATTGGTTGACAATATCCGTCTTAGCGTTATCATCGATTCTTAGAATAGCTTGATATTCTTAAATAAAAAATTAATAATAGGTCATGCTAGAGATTTTCAAGATAAAAAATTTACATAAAATTTTCATACAAACCTGCGTTCTGTAACTAGAAATTTATTAAAATTTTACATTATAAACTAGAAATTCAAACCCTTTCATTCACATATTATGCATCAGTGTAGAAAATTTTCAATTACTATCAACATCATGTATATACTGACTTTTAGCAGAAAAAGATTCATTTCAAAATTCAAAATTCCGTCAAAAAACACTTTACTTATTAAAATGAACCAGCTATAAAAAAGTTGGAAAAAAAGCAAATATCACTACATTCTGTATGACAGGACAGTGCCTCTAATGATCATGGTCTTCTTGACGCTTCTTCAATTGGTTTGAATAATGCAGCTCTGTTAGAGCTATAGCAACTGCTGCGTAAGCCAAGCCCACCCAAAATCCAGAAAAAACGGTGCATTTCATTTTTTGCCATGTCGTAAATGTCTTCTTATCAAACAGATATGCATAATTTCTTAAAATGACAGCATTTCGAATATATGTTAATTTGCACTGAAGAAATTAATTTACTTTAGCCAGGGATCTTTCAATCCAAATTTCGCCAAGCGGTGCTGGTATCTTTCAAATTCTGCGTTCGTTTCTAACTTTTGAAAAAATTTGTAATTCGGAACAGTAAATGGTTCGTGATGACCATTTTCCTGACTTTTCATCCCTTGAAAAGTAAAAAATAAATGAAACAAAGTGCACGAAAATTAACTTTTACGCACATTTTAATGCAAATTTTAACGAAAAATTCAATTATAAAAAAGAATTAAAAAATTAATATTATAGATTACTAAATTAAAATTATTAATACGTAGAAATAGATGTTATGATCAATCGACATTACGTCTGCTGAAAAATTAAAATGCTGTTCTAATTAAAACAAAAATTATTCACACAAACGAAATTATGAAAAATCTAAAAATAGATTACAGAATATAAAGTTGACAGCCACCAATATTACACATCAATTTTACTTGAAAAAACATTTTTTTCATCAATAAAAAATCCAAAATTATTAAATATATAAATATTAAGGTATTTCTTAAATTTTGAATGATAAATTAAACAATATAAATAAATGTATCAAATTTATTGTCATTTCAATGTATGCGCCACATGATTTTCAGGGGTTATTTATTGAATCTATTCACTTTTTGAGAGGCTTGAATTTAGCTTCACCACATTTTATTAAAATATATTTAAAAAGCAACTATAACTTTTTTTAATGAACAAAACAGTTTTCAAGTTATTAAAACAATTGTAAATTGTCATCAATGTCATTTTTCATACATGCATTTACATGTACGTATTACAGTAACGCTATTTACCGTACTAAGTTTACGAAAATAAAAAAATCAAGATAAATTAAAAATGTGGAGATTTTAATCTTTTCATGTCAGATATTATATAATTTCAACATAAATTTCAGTTTTTTTACTATTTATTTTTTGAATGCATATGTTTACTGAGCATTTACATTTTTAATGTTTAAACAAAGTTAACATTTTCAAAAAAATAATTGAACTGTTGGAAATTTCTACGTTTCAACTATTATGTTTCAAAATAAATGTAAATAAATGTAATACTTTTGTAAAACCTTTATAAATTTCAAGCAAAATTATTTTATGTATTTACTAAAAAACACTTTGTACATCATTTAACTTAGCACTGTGTTTACAAAGATGAAATGAAGTTGATAGTTATGAATGTTCTCACAGATAAAGTTGTAAGGATTATGATAATATGTAGTTTGCTTAAATTTCTTTGAAACAAAATATAACACATAGAATATTTTATTACAGATAATAAAATCATTTTCAAAAAATGCAAAGTTAAACACAGGAAAATTTTCCTATAAAAAGCACTTCATTTACTTGTTAATAGAAAAATTTTCTCCATCACCGACTTCACAGACAATGTTTGTAAAAAAAGGTATCTTCAAACTTTAAATATTCAAGTCGATCAATTATCTTCCTTGTTACTGAAAGGTAATGATTGTAAATACGAAAGTACAGAAGCGAATCGTATAGCTAATGAAAAACATGTTAATTGTTTACGATTGCGATGCATTATAGAAGCTGATGGCACTTGTGCAGAAGACTGCAGCTTTTTTTTCAGCTGTCACTGGTTACAAATCAAAGCTTTTTCCGGACAGACGATCTGTGAGATTGAAAATGTTGAGTCTGTTGAATTGATTAACGGGATGTATTTAGCGTTTGAATCATCTGAAGCATAATCGTCGGATTTTGCAAAGAAGATGGAATGAAAACAAAAATAGAATCTCTACATCAGGGAAAATTCAAAAAATTAATAGCGAAAGTGTCTTATCCAATCAACAAAGAAATGCGAGGTATTTTTTGCAATTTATTTCTGTTTTTGATTCAAATTAGATAAACTTGTTGAATTTGCTTGAGTAGAAATTAATAATAAATCTTGTTAACTTGCCCATAACAATATAACATAATATCGTGAATAAGCATGTTGTTCACTTGTACTGACTTTGCATTATTTTGTTAATAAAATATTTTTAAGTAATGTAAATATTTGCTAAAATTTGTCTCCTGGTGCTTAGTTTCAGCTTTTAATAAATGCTTTATCATGATTCTTAATTAGATTAATACAACTTAATGATGTTACTTGGGGCAAAGACCGCCCATTGATCGATAGACCATTGGAAAGGTTTTTCTGAAACTAATACAAGTCTAACTGTTTTATGTATATTCATATTCCGCTTCCATTTTTAATTACATGAGTGAAGAGAAGGTACATGAATAGGTTTGCATGAATTATTGTACAGTTTCATAACAGTTTGGAAATTTATGTAAAACAACCTACTGTAATTGGCTTGTGATTAACAAGTTTTTATTATTGTATTTCTATTTTATGTACTCAACATTGATATTTATAAACAGTAATAAATTGATATTATTAATTTTAGCGTTATTTGATTTATCAGATTTGAAGTATTTGAATAATATTTGATTCGCAACAAAATGTGATATAAACATTTCAGTTGTATTATTTTTAATTTCTTATAAGATTTGAACAGCGTTGAATATTCAATGTGTATTTTGACCAGTTTTATAGAATATTATTTTTACAATATTTGAATTAAACAATTCAAAGACGTGTGCTGTTTTAGAGAACTTTTATTGCAAATATACAGTTGTCAATCACGAAATCTTCAAATTGTATATTCTTTACCTAAAAAATATGGCAAATCATACGATATGGCAAAAAATGGAATGCGGGTCTCAAAGCATGCTCTATCAATTTCTCCGATTCTATATTATTTAACATTCTCTTATCGGTCGTTTTCGAAATGGCAAAATCGTTTTGTTTTCGATTTTGCCCATTTTACGAATGAAAAGTAAGCAACTGATGATTCAATATGAAATTAATTTGTGTTTACAATTTAGAAATTTTAAATGCTCAACGTTACTTTTTGGTGATATAGCTAATTGTCTGCCGGATGAACTTTGGAACGACGGCTTGTCCGTTGAGATGCTTAGTTCAAAAGAATGGCACAAATTGACTTCTGCATTTACTCAAAAGGTGAGCCAAGATTTCAAAATTTGAACATAAATTTCCACCATACTGAGATATATGTTTGTTTAATTTTTAATTAAAATTGGTCGTCAAGTAGGCTTAAGAGGGTAAATCAATTTTCTACCGTTGTTAAAAGAAAGAAAACTTATCTTCTGTCTGGTGATTGAAGTTGGCTTTTATATTTTAAAATTATATATATTTCAGCATATAACTAGACGAAGTTTTCAAAAATACCAGGTGAGAATTTCGAAAGACAAAAATGCAATGATATTTCCGAGTTTTACTCATTTTGGAGAAGAATGTTATCCAGTACCGGTTAGCGTGAAGCTCGTTTCGTTAACAGACTTTAAAGAAATTCCACTTCCGTCAGTTGCATCTACACGGTTTGGATATTTTAAATTAGTTTAAATTGCAAACAATATTGAATGATTTATTTGAAGCGGTCTGTTTGGTTTCAATTTAATAATGTCCATAAGTGATGTAGTGGTGCTGGCTTTGTCTGAGTGGGAAGCGATGTTTCTGTTTGAAAAAAGTGGATTGCCCGTCGTTGTTTTGCCCAAAAATTGTTTACAGTTTGAAAATGAAGTTGCTCAGTATATGAAAATTTCAATGAAGTGTTGCTTAAAAAAATTTAAATTTCAGGCTCTGCCTCTGCTTACTCATTTCAAGAAACTGATTCTGTGGTTTCCACCTGATCAATTAGAATTGGCAAAAAAATACATGCAACTGCTTGGTCTTGATAGAACATTTTTTGTCAGGCAAGTTGTGCTGTTGTAATTTCTTGTGAAAATTTTTATTCAATTTATTCGAATTGTTTGATTTGGATCAATTATTTTTTGTTTCAGTATTATTTTCATTTATTTCATGGTTTAATTGAATATTTATTTTTCAGTTCTTCACTGATAAAAGGCTTATCAATTTATGATTATTATACACGATCGTCGAAGTCAGAAGTTTCAGTGCCACAATGTCTAGCGCAATCGATGCGAATGCTACATCCATGCATTTCACCAATTGGCGACCTCAGATCTACAGTATTTGATTACATTTATCGGCAGGGTGTTACCAAAGGCATTGCCCAAGTAAGTGCTTTACAATCAGAGGCTTTCTGTTCTTCAAAGTCGACTTTCAGTGGAATCGTTTCCACATATTGAATTCTTATTTGGGTGGTTTGCGACTTGGGGAATTGACCATTGTTTCCGGTCCAACAGGATGCGGCAAGACAACATTCATCAGTTTGTATTCGTTGGATTTGTGCGAACAATTGGACAAGCAGGTATTATTTTGAAATGCAATTCAATAATTTCGATTTGAATAATGCTTATCAGTTTTTACAATAGATAAATACATTGTGGTGCAGTTTTGAAGTCAGTACCGCTCGATTGGTGCACGTCATGATGCAACAATTGAATTGGTAATTTTTTAAATATTTTTGCAATTATTTCACGACGTCAGGAAAATAGATTTAATTTAGTCGAAAAATTGACGAAACTATACCAGAACGTGAGCTTGAAATTATGTACAACAAATTATCCCTGTTGCCACTGTATTTTACAAAATTCAACGGCTCGTTTGAATTTCGTGAAGTTGTCGAAGTAAACTTACCGAAATATACGATTCTTTTATTCTTTTAAGCATAAATACGAATAATATTTTTTTTTTTTTGGTTTAACATTCAAAGGGATAAATTGTGCGTGATTTTTCTAAATGTATTTTTGAAATTTCTCTTTCAGGCAATTGAACATCACGTTGAAATTTACGACATTCGTCATGTAGTGGTGGATAATTTGCAATTTCTTGCCGGTGCTGTTGATCAAATGATCAGCGATCGCTTTACTGTTCAAGATCGCGTTTTTTCTGAATTTAGACGCATTGCTACAGAAAGAAATGTACATCTCACTCTTGTTGTTCATCCGCGCAAGGTAAGTTGACAAATTGATCAATAATTTTACTTCTCAGCACACAAACAAACAAATAATATTATTTATCAATTATGATAATAATTATTGTTTTTCCAAGGAATTGGACAGCGGTCAGTTGTCATTGAATTCACTTTATGGAGGTGTTAAGGCATCACAAGAAGCTGACAATGTTTATGTTTTGCAAGTGAAGCGTGAATTTGATGCTTTAGGTATTCCAAAAATTCACAGATATTTTCAAGTAAATATTTATTTTTTGTGTTCAATATTGTGGAAATTGATAAAGAGTTGTTTTTCTTTTTTAATTTCAGATTTTGAAAAATCGTCGAATGGGTGAACTGGAGATGAGCAATCGACTTGAACTGAAATTCAACCATGATACAGTTAGCCATCGCATCGTACGGCACGTTGATCCAGTATTTATAAAAGGCAAAACAGCACCTTGAACCGTGAAATTGTTGTCTCCATTGTTCAATATTAAATCAGTATTTAAAATGACTTGAATCTGGTTGGTTGGAGTTTCGTTTTCTACAATGTGAACACACATATGTTTGACTTTTCAGAAAGATTTATGCTAAATGGATCCTTCGGACATTTTATTTCCTGATGTTCAATTTGCCGAAATTTCATAACAACAGATCATATAACCGTATCAATCTTCACCAAATTCAATATTTTGAAAAGAGGTCTGCCTTTGAAACATTTTTTGAAATATGCTGTATTCTAGCGGTGTAATTTTACAAACAATGCTAGCAAAGTGATCGTCGTCAGTGTCGACAACATCTTTCAACTTCAGGTTGGATTTCTTCTTCAACTGACGTCTCTTGTCCGTTACCGTATACACTCCACACCGTATGGCGCATTCGAACCTGCATTGCAGATGCGTCAAACTGTGCGCAAACCAACGCGACTGGTAAATGTTCGTATTTTCCAGGTGAATCACGTGGTACAAAAATTCATATTTGCTTTCTAAATCGTCAAACGAGTGGTGCAAAATGTCTGGATGTTCGGCTGCCATGAAAATAATTTGACGAACGGTGAAAAAATTGGTCAAACTTTCGAACAAGTTGTGAACTTGCAATTCTGACAAATTGAGCAAACTTGGACACTTCAACAACATCTTTCGCAAAGATTTGCTTGCAATACCGCATACTGTCAACCTCTGAAGCATCTTTTTAGCTTGTTCTAAATTCTGCAAAACAAAAACAATCAATCGTAGTTGAAAATAAGAATCAATCACACTTACTATACTGTTGTGGTGAGTGAATTTATTCATCACATCCAGTGCCTCTTTGGCTGACAAATCGCACTGGCGGAGTAGGAAAAAAAATTTTGAAAAATATGGAAAGTTCGAATGTAGCAGATCAGGATTGGATACCATCGCTTGTTCAATTTCTTCGTCGTTCAAGCCAGCCTCGTGCAACAGTGAAAACATATCTGTACACGCGAAGGGTGTTTTCAGCAAAACTGAATAACCATCCCGTCTCAGTTGTTCAACAATGCTGAGAGTCAACTTTTCCCACATTTCGGGATTGTTCTGCGAACAATTCTTCGAATAATACAACCCTGTCGAAGATATCCGATGGGCGTTGGCCAAGTTGCGGTGAACGGCGTTGAAAGCAATAATTACTCTCCGGCAAAGTGCCATGTTTCATTCTGAACGAAACAAAAACCCATCAAATGAACTTAATTATTATTAAATTAACCGTATAAATTATTGAAAACTAAAGACTCGCTATGCGTGAATTTGGAAAAGAAGTAAAAGTGAAAAGCACGTCGGCGATTGTTAGTTGCCGCGTAATTTTTTGAACGACATCTCAAATAGCAATAATCACGACGCATCAGTTCACTTGTTGACCGAAGAAATGCAAAAATAAAAAAAATATCATCAATCAAGCTAAAGGAAAAAGAAAAAAAATTAACCCAGCATGTTGGAAATGAATTCAAATTGGAATTATGCTCGACTCCGAGATTCTGTGATGAAAGTGGCATTTAAGCATAATAAAATAATAAATTTGTCAATAAAAAAAAATCAATCACCAAGCAATCTGATTTCCACTTTTGAACGCATAACTGCACTTGACGCAAGCAAATTCAGCTCACCGTGAAAGTGATATTCTGGTCGCGAGGAGAAACCGAATAATATCACCGTTTCTCTTTGTGATACTGAAAGCTGCACGCAACATGGATCAAATTTCAACTGCATCATTTAAGATGATGTAGATTTATTTTCAAAAAAAAAAACAAATAAAGAAAAGAGAACGATCAATTTAATGGCAAAATTTACGATACGGAAGTGAATTATTTAAAAACAAAATGCGTGCAAAAATAGAACGTTCAATATATATATATATATATATATATATATATATACGGAAAAAATTGTTATGCGAAAATAGTGTTGAAATCATTTTACAACAAAATTTTAAAATGAAAAAAAAATCAAACAAAAAATACTGTATGCTAAATTGCAGTATTAAAATTTAAGTACAAATGTTCAATACGAATGTAAAATTTGAAAACTTGACAGTGTTCAGACTTATATTGTGTAATAGAAAATTAACGATCATTTTCAAAATTGTAAATTTACAAAATGTATTGTTTTTTTGTTATTTAAAAAAAATTATTAATTTTATCAATTGATGAACAATGTGAATTATTTTTCATTTCGTGATGTTGTGTTTTGTTTCGTGGAATATACAGAAAGACGAATTGTTTGTTCTTGTATTAAAAATAAAATTATTCAAAATTTAAATTTTATAATTTGTTTTAAATTTAAAAAAATTTCAAAAAGTATATTTTTGCAATTTTTATCCAAATCCACAAATGTGGGAATTATCCATTATTTCTTTTTGAATTGCACTTAATTTTCATTTACAGGCTACGCCGTTTTGTTGTGCAGTGTTCAAGGTGCATTTGATGTTCTTATTTATTAATATTCAGTTTGATGTTGAATGACATTTTTGAAGAAGCTGTTGAATAAAAATTATTGCAAATCAAATGATGCCGTTTGTTCACGTTTTGCATTCAATTAATGTACGTTTGAGAAATTGATTTTCGTTTGTCAGTGTTGTAATGTTGTGAGAATTTCAGAATGAAATGTTCGTTTTAGAAATAAATTTTAAAAAAATAAAAAAAACAAAATAAAGCAATCAATTGTTTGTGAAGCGTTGTTTGAATTATTTTTGAAAATTGTTAATTGCCACAAACGCGCGTGAATTTGTTATCACACTCGCTAATTTTTCTCAAGCTGTGCGAAAATAACGTGAAAGCGTTAATTAATACATACATACATACATACATATATATATATATATATTTTTTTTTTGATTTGAATTTTTCAGCAACAACTTGGTGGAATCCCACTCCCCGTCGCCGCTGGCAAGTGCCAACACTTGGTAGCAGTGTTATTTTCTCGTTTTGCAATGTTCGCCGGTTATTTATTGTTTTAATGAATTTGATTGCAAGGAGTAGTGAGTGTTGGGTGCAGTTTTTCTCCACTGCTTCAAGCCAGATGCTAACTACACTAGCTAGTGCAGCATGCGGCAGACGCGTCGTCTTCTCTGCCGGTCGGAAGGACACGATCGTCTGGTCAAGTTTCCAATATCCTGCCTCGTCTGCAAGTTCACTTTTGGATGGAGTTTTTCCTGGTGGGCGGACCGACTTTTTCTCGTCTCCATTTCCCGCATAATACGCTCGTTGACACCGCTGTTTCGCTCTGCTTTGCACTAATAGCCGCCGGGCTTGTTGTTGTTGTTGTTGTTGTTGTTGTTGTTATTATTGTTGTTGGTGCTGCTGCTGCTGTTTGTCGTCGAAACCGGGTCCGCTGAATAATAGTATTCATTTTCCATTTTTGAACGGTATTTTTGCTCAGACTACATGATCATCGAATTTGGGTTACGGTACGGTTATCGGTAGAGTACAGTCTTGGCGTGAACTAATTTCAGTTTGCGTTTCATTGACCGGCAAGCTAGTGTCGCTTTGGCCACAGAAAGGCCTACGCGTGCTCTGCTACGTTTGCTTTGCAATTGTTTACAAAATTCTGCTTAATTAGAATTGCTATTGTGTTTTAGCGGTTTCCCACAAATTTTTCTGTCAAACGGCCATTTTCGGCGTGGTTGTATTTGAAAAGAAAAAATTATATACATACACACATATAAATACATATACATATAAGTATATAGATATATATATATATATAGATATAGATATATAAATATATATATTTATATATTTATATATTTATTTATTTCTATTTGTGTATTTTGTTTCTTTTAACCCCTTTTTTTGACGGCAACATTATTGAAACGAATTGTTGCCATTTTTGACCAATGTTCTGAATTATTCCGCCACTTTTCTCCTTGTCCTTATGTATGCAGACTGTATTGACACTGTGCCATTGAAAAAGCGACTTGAAATCTTTTCAATACAGTCCACACCTATCAGAAGTCTGCAATTGGTTGTCAATACGCGCCGGAAAGTGAGCAGTGTGCAATTTGTAGCCAATTGTCTGCGTATACGAGATGCTTCATTCGTCATTGGTGTCCACTTTCTTCGGCCTGCTCTACCTGGCCTTGTCCAGGGGCACGGTGGCGCGGGTATACAGTAACCAGTGGGCAGTGGAAGTGGTCGGTGGCCCGGCAGTGGCCGACGCATTGGCTTCCAAGCACGGCTTTGTCAATTTGGGTCCAATTTTTGGCAATTTTTACCTATATTCCCATTCGAAAATCCGCAAACGTTCCGTTCGGCCGGCTCGGACTAGCCATAAAGCTCTGCGCTCTGAACCTCAAGTGAGTTGTTTGTCCAAGCTGACCCGTCCACTTTTGGGCCGGCTTGTTGTGCTTCTTGATCAACATTGCCACACTGCAACTGCACCATTTCAGGTTGTCTGGGTTGAACAACAAGTGGTGAAAAAGCGAGTGAAACGCGACATACCGATGACCATCGACCCGACCACGCCGAAACAATCCACGCCCGGTTTATACTCGTCCTGCCTTACGAATTCCTCCAATACTTTTTGCCAGTACACTGTCAACGATCCCGAGTGGCCGAAAATGTGGTATTTGGTAAGTGGACAAATTGATTTCTCTCCATCTGCTGCTGCTGTTAGTCTTATTTTCCCAGCAGGTGTCCTAATAAATGCTAATTATCACGGCAAATATTTAGCCTCTATTCAGCATTCCATGTGTATTTTGTTTCTGCTTTTTCTTCTTTTTACATCTATCTACTGTTAAAACACTTTTTTTTAAACCATAAAATTGTGTCATAAAAATTTCACATTTAAAAGGTAAATTTTTTTACTTGCACAGCATATACAAGCTTTTGTTCATTGTTCAACAAATTATCTGTGACTTTTAATAATTGATAATTAACATTTATTTCATCACATTGCCCATTCTGTTCTGCATATTTGCAGCAGATAGATGTTGATCAGTTGAAGTGATGAAGGTTGATTGTGAAATTTTCTTTTTTGCTTTTATTTTATGAGAATAATTAATCCCAAAAATTTCAAGTGTCACCATGTTATTGATGATCATTTGACTGACCTTCTGAAATGTGATCTTCAATGTCGTCAACAATTGGTGACGTCGTTTCCAAGGATCATTTCAAAATGAGGAAGGAAATGATTGAAATAAATAATTCGACTTTAATTTACTTCCTCTTTTTATGAAACTCTTCCAATAAAATCAATTTAGGAGCATATTTTTTTCAAACTCTACAGACATTCTTCATTTTTATCATCTCGTACATCAGCATTACAATGAAATTTTTTCTTTTTGAGTGAATTAATCAAAATTTAAAATTTTAAATATATTAAATGTGTCATTCACAACATGGTAAATGGTCTTCATTATCATTATCTTCTGTTTTGTTATTTTTTTGTTTTGCTCAGGATGACATTAATGTATTTAAAAGTTGAATGTTCTTTTTATTATTTGTTCCGCTTAATAAGAAAGAAATGATTCATCGTTGAAAAGTGGAATACAAAAGAAAGTGGGGCTTCATGCATGCACTCATTCACTGTAAAATTACCTGTTTTCTTTTTTTTTTTTGCTTATTCTTCCTCAGATGAAAAGTATTTACAATTTACAAGTGCATCATAAGCAAATAATCCTTGCTTCAGTTTATTCAATTTATTAAATATTCTTCTTATTTACTGATTATATATACATTTATATGTGAGTGATGTGGTTTTTCAATAATTTAAACTTTGTCATTGGTTGTTATCAGTGAAAACTGCTTTTTGTTGAGTGATTAAATTTTTTTTGTTTTCAATAATTATTTGAAGAGAAAAGATTGATCTCAATCTATACGGCCATTCTGTCATATTTATTCATTCTAATTGATCCAAATTGAGCTATTTCAAGAATGACTGTTCAAAGTATACTTTTCTCTTGTTGTTGTAAAGCTGAAATTCATTTTCATGGTTACTCTTGCTCCTCCCATATATTTTTTCCAACCTGTTGATTCATTCATTTCACAATGATGAACATTTGCACGAGAATTGAGTGGAAATTTTGATCCTTTTTCAATGTCAACATTTAATTTTAAAGTCTTGTTTACATTTTGAATAGTTTTCATGCACTCGAACAAAATGCTCAAGCTTTGTTGAAGAAGTTTTCGCTTTTGCAAATATAATATTTTGTTGTTTAATATAATTTTTCGAATGATGATGATAAGTTTGGATTTTGATATTTTTGTTGCACTTCTGTTCAACGCATACCGCCAAGCAACACAACGACAAGCATTTTATTGATGTTGAAAGTAGTTTCGCTAGTGTGTAGTGATGAAGAATAATGGCCGCTTGCCATTTGGCCTGGAATGTTTGTTCGCTCGTGAATGCAATCAAACAGTGACAATGGATATGATGCTATTTTTGGTACTTTATTTCAGGCAGGTTTTGTTTGCACAGTTTTCAACTTTTTCTCTCAATCTATATTGAGATCCTTTTTAATTTATTGCACTTGTTTTAATAATTGACCACTCGTACAACAAAAGAAAAAGCTACTTTCTAAAATTCTATTCCAAAATGCAAATTGCTGCTTTGCTATATGCTGTGACAATTGAAACTTTAATTCAATTTTTGTCCATTGTTTCAGAACCGTGGTAAAGGTTTGGATCACAACGTACGAGAAGCTTGGGAACTTGGCTATACGGGAAAAAATGTAGTTGTTACTATACTGGACGATGGTTTAGAATGGACACATCCCGATATTGAACCCAATTATGTAAGTGTATTGAAAAAGAAAGCAGTTTTGTTGTACATTGAATTATAGGATCCAAAAGCGAGCTTTGATCTGAACGAACGGGATGCAGATCCGATGCCGAGGTACGAGCCGACTAATGAAAACAGGCATGGAACCAGATGTGCCGGTGAAGTAGCTGCTGTGTTGAATAACACACTGTGTATTGTCGGCATTGCTTATCATGCGGGAATTGGAGGTTGAAAAAAAAACTTTTAATATTGTTGCGTGAACATGAGACAGTTGAAGAAGAATGTACATCTATCTATCTGTCTGTGTGTGTAGGAATTCGTATGCTGGACGGTGAAGTCAACGACGCCATTGAAGCATCCAGTTTGAGTTACAATCGCCAGCACATTGACATCTATTCAGCCAGTTGGGGTCCGGACGACAATGGCAAAACTTTGGACGGGCCTGATCGTATGGCGTCGTTGGCTTTTCAAGAAGGTGTTCGTGAGGTGAATAAATGCATGTTTGTTCATTTTGCACGTAATATGTTCTTTGTTCTTTTTTTCGTTGAAAATTTTACTTTTTCTATATCCAGGGTCGAGGTGGAAAAGGATCGATTTTCGTTTGGGCATCCGGTAACGGCGGTCGAGATGCAGACAGTTGCAACTGCGACGGCTACACAAACAGCATCTACACGTTGAGCATCAGTTCAGCTACAGAGAACGGAAGAGTGCCTTGGTACAGCGAAGCGTGCAGCTCGACCCTGGCCACAACTTACAGTTCAGGCTCGAACAACGACAAAATGATCGTTACCACAGATTTGCACCACGGATGTACCAGCTTTCACACGGGCACCAGTGCTTCGGCTCCGTTGGCGGCTGGTATATGTGCGTTGACTTTGGAAGCGAACCCGGATCTCACTTGGAGAGACATGCAGCACATTGTCGTACGTACAGCCAGGCCGGAAGGTTTGACGGCTAACGATTGGTCTGTCAACGGCGTCGGCAGGAGTGTCAGTCACTCGTTTGGTTATGGTCTGATGGATGCCGGCGCGATGGTTCGTCTGGCCAGAAATTGGACTACCGTTTCTGAACAGCATCAATGCAGAACGTTGTACCGTTTATCACGCAAGGGAAAGTAAGATGAGATTGATTTTCAAGGATTAATTTCGTCTCTTCTCTTCATGTTTTTGTTCACTCATTATTTTTTTTCTGTTCATCATTACCATTTGTAGAACAATTCCAAAAGAATCGATTGTTAAAATGCGCATGGTGACTGACGGTTGCTTCAACGATCCGAAGAGAAAGGTTGTCTATTTGGAACACGTCCAATCTTACATAACGCTCACTTCTAGAAAGCGAGGCAATCTGCTTATTTTTCTCACTTCTCCATCTGGTAAGTTTCAACATATTGCATTTATTCATTTTTGTCGCACATATGAAGTATATAAATTATCAACATTTTACATTGAATTGTTTCTACAGGCACCAAATCTACTTTACTGCCTCGTCGCAATCATGACACTACACCGGATGGTATTCGAAATTGGGCCTTCATGACTACGCATAGTTGGGGTGAAAGGTGCGAAGGGCGGTGGACGTTGGAAATTCAGAACGACAATTTAGACGGTATGATTTGCATATTGAATTATTCAAAAAAAAGGCATTATGCATATCGTCGATTGTTTATGACATATTTTAAAATTGGATTTATCTTTTTGTAGAGGCACATTTACTGAAATGGGAACTTGTATTGTACGGCACTGACCAACCGGTTGGTCCTTACGGACTGGAAGAAGAGGACAATTTGTCTTCTTCTTCTTCTTCTTCTTTTTCTTCAGCTAAATTTACGAGGCCATTTGCTTATTTCATTTTGCACATATTTAATATTGGTTTCAGTTATTTTGTTGCATATATTCTCAAATAGACTCAAAAATATTTGACTGTTGATGATGATTTTCTCTTTCATTTGTTATCACCGTGTACACATAAGTGAGCACATTTTCTGCAGGAATTATTATTTTAAAGTAAAAAAGAAATAAGCTAATACATTTTTTTTGTATATATATATTTGAAGCAGTTTTAGACATTCGATGCATTAATTTCTTTTTATTGAAATAATAATAGCAGACCTTTCAAAATTGTAAATTTTAATGTCAGTTGTTTAATCATTTGATGCTCTTTTGATTTTAAGATGTTTTTTTTATTGAAAACATTTCCATTTTTATTTGTCGTCAAATTTGTTAACTGATTTTCTTGTTTTCTATTTCTTTTTTCCACTTGTAAGCATTCCGTCTAGTTAAAATTTTGTTAATGATCAAAGCTGATTGCTTCATTATTTTCGCTTGTTGTCGTGAGTTTTCTCGTTTAGTTGGTACTTTTTCCTCTGCACTTTGACACGGAATTTAAATAAATAAACAAACAAACAAATATATGTATATAATAGCAATAATATTTTATTTACCTGGTGTACATTTCACAACAAAGAAAAACCCTCTCCTTTGCGACAGTTGTTGTTGTTTTAGCTTAATGGCTGTTTTATTTTTCGCTTTATTACTTATTGTGTGTATTGTTTGTTTATTGTTTTGTAGAATTAAAACTACTGCAGTTTTTTTCTTTGATTATGAAATGAATGAGATTGAAGTGAGATTTATTGGAATTTCTTTCGCATTTTTAAATAATCAGCTTCAGTATATTTTTGAATGGAATAAGATGGACAGATATATAGATATGGATGTAATTTCAGCTGCTATATTCTGAACAGGAAACAATTACGGATTGGAATTGAACAAAAATTTGACATAAGTAGAATGAAGTTATCCAATCAAAGAGATTAGAAACCAACAACAACGGGTGATGGTGTGGTGAAGATGAAAAATTAGCAACGAAAAATCAGTCCTGTCAGCCAGCCAGCCAGTCGATCATGGTCAAGTATATATATATATATATATATATATATATATCGCGTGCATTGGGAAACATGCCATGAAAATGCTGTCCACATCACAGTCACTTGTACTTCAACAGCACACCAACCAGTGAATCGACCGTGATGGTGCTTTGATCTTCAACTGATAACTTTTCCCTGGGCAAAAATTTGCCAAGCGACTGCACGTTGCTTGTGCTGGCGACAATGGTAACTTGATTCGAAGTGGACAGCTTCAACGTTTCTTGCAAATGAACATCCTGCGAACTGGTGCCAAAGTTGAACACTGCGACAAAATTCTGCAACAGAAGGCGGACGAATTGATGAAAAGTAGAAATTAATTAATTAATTAATTAATTAATCAATCGATTTTACTGTCGCTTCGGTTATGTCCATTCTCCAAATGATCAACATATCGTCGATTACTGTATGAGTGAAATTGCCGAACATGAATGCTTCCTGCTGACTGCGAAGCTTGCCTACAGCTCTGAGAGTTTTCAAAGAGCTGAACTTGTCTTTAGTTTGTTTCTGAACAAAAAAAATTAAATCCCGCATCAACTGATTTTTCACAAAATCAAACGTTCAAAAATTTACCATGTACAATAAGTTGCCGTTCTCTTGGAAAGGTGTTGGGAAAGCTGTGGTGTTTTCTGTCGCTTCACCATCTGGCATTAATTGTTTCAACTGAAATAAACAGAATTTTGCAAGAGATAAAATATTAAAAAATTTTCTTCTTTCTTACAGGAACATCCGGCTGTCCCAGACCAATCTCGTCTCCGTAGAGAAACACCACAGAACCTGGGAGAGTCAAAACGCTGAACATCACCAGTTCCGCTCTTCTTGGATCATTCATACGAACAGCCAAGCGATTGTAATCTTCGAAACTTCCAAGCTGAAAACTGTTCACATTCATTCATTCATTCTTTTCCCTTTCCAGAACTTCAATACCTGCCACACGTAGTTTGAACTGTTGACTTTGGATTTTCTTGCCATTTCAGTTTCAATAATATTCGCCATGCACATTGCCCCGCAAGTTGAACTGATATTTCCAAATGTTGGAAATAGTTGAAGTTGCAATCTCTCATTGGACATCACAGCAATATCAGGTTGATTCAGATCGGCAAAAATAAGTCTAAAACGGAAAATTGTGGAAATTTCAAAATGGTCAAAGCCAATTCCCAATCAATTATTATTATTATTTTTATTATTACATGTCATCATTGCGAAGCTGTTTCGTTTTCACAATCTCCTTGACTCTGTCCTGAAGTGTATCTAACAACAGTTCAACTTCGAAATGTTCCTGCAACGAAACATATACACATCAAAACAAAAAAGAATAAAAACATTCATTATTCAACCTTAATTTTGACTAAATCAGGAATATAAAAGCCATCGATGCCATTGTTCAGCCAGAATTCAATCCCTTCGAGCCATTTCGTCCGAACAGCAGGGTTGTGAAAATTCAAAAGCAGCAAACTTCCATATCCTTGGACGTAATAATTCCCTCCATTTTGCTTGAAAATAATAAGTTTTGAAAAATTCATAAATATGTCCGTCATCTATTTTTAAAAAAAAATACATCTCGCTTGTAAAAGTCAACGTATTCTTGCTGGTTCGCCTTGTAAGCTTGGTACCACTCGTGCTGGTCGGAAGTGGTGAGTGGATAGTTGATCACAATATGCATTCCTGAAATTCATTTTGTCCATTCAGTTGAAAAGTTTACCCAAGTTTGCCAGTTTCTTCTACCTTTCTGATGAACAGCTTTTATCAAATTTTTGAAATCGTCCATTGTACCCGCCCTGGCGTCGACAGTAAGAAAGCTGTTCACATCGTTATCAGCAGATGAAACGTTCAAAGCTGTAGTTGGCCAAATCGTATCCACACCCAGCTTGCTCAATTCTGCCAGTCTCTGTTCAATTCCTGGAGAATTATGAATTTTTTATGAAAAAAAAAGATAATATTCCACAACAAGATCAAATATTACCTTCAAATGTTCCAAATGCTTGGGCATTTTTGCTTTTGAAACCGTACGTCCAAACGCGATAGCAAAGTTGCCTTTGCCACCAACTTTTCACTGGCTTTCCTGGACATTTCGGAGTCAACGCGACGATAACTGCAACAAATTTAAAGAATGTTATACAGTAAACACATACTTCTGTTTTTGAATAATTATTTGCCGGTTGACAATTTTCTCAACGACCTAAAATCATCAATACCAGCTCTATTAAATTAGATTATCAAGAAATGCCTTCAAAGTTGTGATCAATCATTATTATTGATCAAATGACATTTTCAGTAGTCGTTCTTGAATGACACAAATTAATGCTCATTCAGGCACACCCGACGTTCAAATAAACAAACTGGCAGTGACGGAAACAAATAAATAAACGCTCAATTTGGCCGGATTAATTACAATTTTTCAAAGCAATATCATCATCTGTGTGAAAAATGAGCAAACACAAGCGTCATACCGATCGCTGCGGCGAACAACGCAATCCAAATTATCCAGAAGAGGACAAACAACGAGATGCGCAATTTTTTCCAATAGGGATCATCCGCATAGATCTGCAATTGCTCTTTCGTCAAACCGATGATCCTCTTCTCCGGCTGTCCAATGTTCAATACAATCTGCAAATAAAACCCTCATCACCGCATTGGGCATGTGAAACTGAGAACGCATACTTTCGGTTCATCGACCGATTCTGCAGTATTCAGTTTCACCATGGTGGAGGGCTCAGGCAGTGTTTCGCCTGGTTTAGACATCAAAGGCTCTTCTGGAGCGTGACTTGATTTCACATCCGAATTCATGTCCACAAATTCTACAAATTTCTTATTCATTTTGATGAAACGTTGAGAATTATAATCAGACATTTTGCTTCTTTCGCAACTTGAAAATGCATCACTGCATGAGCTCAAAGCGCGTAGAATTGAATTTCAAACATTTCAATTAGTTAACACTGAACTAAGATAATTTAATAAAAAATACATTAGAACAATAGTTGTTTTAAAAAATCGATAAATCAAAAATTATGCATATGCTTGGATCAGTCAAAATACAAAGAAAAGTCGTTACAAAGCGCACGAATGAAATGAACAGCAAGACTGAAGCCAAACAACCATCTGAATGTTACACACAATCAAATTCAATTCCGTATCAACAGGAAATTACGCTGAACTTCCAGCTACATTTACCAGATCAAGCTGTCAAGAACAAGAAAAAAACCAAATAGCAATAACAAACAGACACCAACGTTAACTAGACGAAACAAAGAACACAATGCCGACTTTTAGGTATACGCAGGTTTGATCTACTTCATACTGTAATTTGACCGCATAACTAATTATGTCAATAATAAGCATTTTGAAACAAATTTCCAGATGCATACATTAAATCTGCATCTCAATTTGTACTGAAATATAATCTGAATCCAAATTAATATTACTACATATGCGCATTGCAGTATTTTTGATGCCATATTTTGATTTACATTTAAACGAGCTTTGCTTTAGTAAAAGGATGCATTTTTTTCAAATTTATACAAAGTAACAATACCAGTGTGTAATCTCATGAACGCACTTTAGTGTACATGTTTTACATTAATGCATTCTTAAAAAATTACTATGCAATTAAAAAACCTTACGATAGATGTTTTTTGATTATTTGAATAAAAAACAGCTCTATTCGAAGGCATTTCTGAACAAACTTATTTCCGAAATTTCCGATTATTCATTAATAAAGCGATGTGCACAAATTTAAAATAAAAATATTTTCAGCAGACTTTATGTTTGTGAAATTTTAAAATTAATATGTTTTTATTTTGATAATTTTTTTACCAAATTAAAAGCAGTAGTACTTCTATATCATTAAGTTTGTTTTACATACTGTAGTTGAAGTCACGTGACTCTTGAAGTTTCTGCGTTAAATTCTTTTGAGCACTTGTTGCGCTTGCTTCTCTCCAATACAATGTGAAGTAAGATTGAACTTCATATTTGTTTTTTGTAATTGTTTTCAATTATTTTTGTTTGTTTTTTGCCATTGTTTTGGAGGTATTAAAAAATTGATATTTTATTTTACATATGTTTGAGATGTTTTGCGAATTTTTCCTTTCAGCACGTCGTTTTAATTAGAATTGTTAATTTTGATTT
This sequence comes from Trichinella pseudospiralis, assembly GCA_001447645.1. Taxonomy (NCBI): domain Eukaryota; kingdom Metazoa; phylum Nematoda; class Enoplea; order Trichinellida; family Trichinellidae; genus Trichinella; species Trichinella pseudospiralis. The sequence continues at coordinate 150,529 of JYDV01000070.1, read as the reverse complement.
GCACGGGGTACAAAATGATGTTTCAGGCTGAAGTTCCACTGCCACTTTTATAAATATTTTGAGACATGGTGACGAGGATGCGCCATTTCTAATTTTGTTTGTATTCAATTCATTTTTTACTTTTAGAGCGGTTAATTCCGCAATTATTGTGACTTCATTTGCTGACGGCTCTCAATAATAGCATGGTGAGAATAAAAATTTTGTTAAAATATTGGAAAGGTAGATTCAGCTGCGCAATTTAGGATTCCCTTTAAAATTGCATGACTCATGATTTTTATGATAAATTGATTTCGCTTAGTTGTTGTTGACTTTTATTTGAAATATGTTTTTTATTGGAAATTTTTAATGAAATGTGAAAATGTTATCTTTAACCTTGAATGCATTGTGAAAGTTGCATTTCAATTTCTGAAAATGTATCATTTGGTTAGTGAGAAATCAAGTTTATGAAAAGATGAATGCTGATCATGTTAGTCATTTGCTGAATGAATAGCAAGGACTTTAAAGTGATCTATTTATTTTGAAATTGTTGTGTATTTTGCTGATGATTAATGTATGATTTAATGCTGACTCACGCTGTTGTATTTTCTTTCCTTGTAAATATTTGATTGAATAATTTTTACATTTTAGTAGTTCTTAAAATAGACGTCGAAGTTAAATGACAATGAATGTGAATGCGAATTCGCAGTTGTCTTCTTTGTGTTATCCGACATTGCATCACCAAGGCAAGAAATTTTTCATTTAATATAAGAAATTGTGTGATGAAAAGTTCAATTTCAGTTTATCCAGATTTAACAGCCAGCGTTTTCTACCCTCAGCATGCGAGCACGTACTCGGCTGGAATTCCGATAAGTTTTTCAGCTCAAGAATGTTCTTTTAATTTTCATCATCAGACGGTGAATAGTTTTTTTATGATGAAATAAATTTATTTTATTGAAAATGTTCTTTTCAATTTTTGCGTTAATCAAGTGTAATGGTGGATGAATTATTTGTAAAATAAATGAATAGATAAATTGTTTTCAAGTGTGTTCGAATTTCAAATTTGCAATTTCAGCTTCCCAGGTTTAAAATACCAAACGTATTCGGTGAACAGTGTAAAATTCCGGTGGGCGACACTTGTCCTGTTGCTTTGTTCCAACAACCCGGTAATTGCATCACCAACTCCGACCAGACCATGGCTTACATACCGTTGGGCAACTTGAGCGAACTGACCAGAGTGCCTTTGTTGGATGAGTGTGGTCATATTTTTGGTCATTCGGTGGAGGCGCCACTGTTTGGTTAGCGTTCAACGACAGTATGCATTGGCATTTTGGCAATGTTCACATTTGTTTCACTTTGCAGGTTTCACAACAAATGAAAAGCACGTTCAACTTAATTGTTCCGACCTAGCAGCGTCATCTGATGGAAAGCCGAAGCCAAATGTTGCTGGGTGTGCATCTTCAAAGAGACAAGGAACCGTTGTGGATTTTTCCAAAAAATTGCAAAAATGTCAGCAAGATTCGGAAGATTGTCAAGAATGCAAAATTACAACGACCACCAAAGACAATCGTGCAGAACAGCAGCACGATGACAAAATTGACCATCGTCGAATGTCTCACAACGAAGGTTTCAATTTTTTAAAATTTGTATTTCAAAATTTTTGAACAAGATTATTATTCCCTTTTTTATTTTCTTTGAACATCTCTTATTTACGTTCATCAATTTATAATCATAGCGCATAATTTGATATGAACTGTGATGTGTTTTCTTGTTGTTAATCATTTGACTCTAAAGCAGACTATAATTTTACATATTTCTTGTAGTTGAGAAACGTCGTCGTAACAAAATTAATACGGCAATTTTTGAATTGGCCAGTCTTTTGCCGAACGATATACTGCCATCAGCCAAAGAATACCAGGTAACGTATTTTCACGTTGTAAATAATATTATGCAAAATGCAAAATTGTTGTTTTGTTTACAAACATGGAATTTCAGAGCAAAAGCTGCATCTTGGCCAAAGCAGTGGAATATATTCAACGAATGAAAGCGGCCAAAGAGAAATCGTTGCAACAGTTGCAATCGCAATGTTCTGCAACAGTCTACTGCGACGAGAAGCTGGTGTCGTTGCTTGAAGAGAATAGAAAGTTCAAGAAAATTTTCCAAGAACGAAAACTCGCATTGCCGGAAAAATTGCACTGTGATTTGACGGAAAACTTGCCAAACTAATCGTTGAACGTAGAAAATTGATGAATTTATTATTTTGTGGATTACGAAATGCTTTGTTAAGAGTTTTTTTTAAAAATTAATTCAAACTCGTCAGTTTGCTTAGTTTTACGGCAATTGTGCAGATGAAGCCTACTGCATTGTCCGTTTCGTTTAATGAAGCACCAGCGATCGTTGTTTTTAATCAGGAAAATTTGGAATTTTTCGAATAAAATGATAATATTTGATAATGCAATTTTTTCGACATCTGTATACTTTTTTGCTTTGATTTGTGAAAACTTAATTGCAATAAGAACTTTCAAAAAGGAAAAGTGTGCTTTTCAATCAGCTTCAACTTGCATAGCTTCAGCATTTATACTGTTTTTTTTCTTAGCATGAACTATTTTACAAGATTTATAAATTTCCACGATAGAAAAAAATATAAATGAAATATGAAAATATTGTATTTACAGTAAGTGAAAATTATGTTCATTAACTTCAACGATGTTCAGCAGCAGCATTTTGGCCAATAATATCTTAAAAATAAAAAAATTGGCAAAATTCCTTTGTGAATTAATGAAAAGAGATGATTGAAGAAATATTACAGATGTATTTTTTAAAAAATACAGCCTACTGTAAAATTTAACAAACAGTGGTAAGAATGTTTGAATTAAATCAAGACTCAAAGGTATAAAGTTGCATGAACTACAAAGGCAGAACATTCTGTGCTTTGTTCGCTTCATCTACACCATGCTTAATCACCCCTCTTTTGTTTGTTTTATGCATACGGTAGACTTTGTGAAATTGTACTTGCAAATCCTTGTTTTAATCCATTTCAAAATTCGAATGCATTAGATTGTTGGACCCGAGTGTTGGTACGTGATTTTGGTGAAACCTTTTCCTTGTGTTAATTTACTTAACATTGACGAGGTACGTTTTTTATGAAATTGGATATGTTAATAATGTTATCAGTGTGAAATAAATGATAATATTATCTTTAAAATGAACAATAATGTCAGAGTTTGGATTCTTTGTTATAAATAAAGTATATAAATTTATTTAAATATTTATTTTAATAATATGTCTGTTTTGCTTATCATTTGTTTGTGACGTTCCTTAAAATTTGCTTGTTAAGTGTCGCTATACGTTCCATTAAGCTTTATGGTGAGAAAACGAATTCTGCCTGTGCTGTTCTTTATCCGAGTAAACCAGTTTATTTTATTTTAAAGTATTTTCAGATAATTTTTCCAGCAAAACTGCAGTGTTTACCATGCTGTTCTAAGTTTGTTTTATGCAAATATTTTGAATGCAATGGCATACTTTTCCTATTTTGAATTTTACCCTTTCCAATCCAAGAATCGACTTCCCAGTTTGAATTTTGTTTTCCAATAATAAATTATTAAACTGATAATTTTACAAGTGTGGGTGTTTATTTCCGTACAGATCCATGCTAGGTACCAACGAAAATTTCAACATTAATATGGCTTTGTAGTTGAAAAAGGCTGCATTTTTTCTAATAATTTAATTCATGTTTTATTTTAGAAAGATGTCTGATCAACCGGAAGGACTCACCAACTTCAAAGAAGGCGACCAGTCTGTTATTCCGGATGATCCGAAGGCTATTCCGATTGCTGGTGCTCAAGCCGAAAGTATGCAAGTATCTTCAACATTGATATATATGTAAATTTTTTTCATTTAGATAAAGATTCTCTGAAAATGATTATTCGGCGTGTTGGAGACAACTGTTATGTGATAATGGGTGTACCACCAGCCCAAAGTGTGCACGAAAACAGTACTGTTTTAAAATGTAATTAAAATTGAAATGTGCAATATTTACTGTTTAGATTGTTATCAATCACCGGTTGTGGAGGCCGTATCAGATGAAGTATGAGAAATTTATTATATTTTGAAGTAAATTGAAGAATGTTGAATATTGAAAAATATTGCTTTAGGTTGAAGACGATGGGATGCAACGTAAGTTTTCAAAAATGCTCACCAAATCGATTAATCTTTCAATGTATAGCTGAAAACGGTGACGCGCATGATGCTGTTTACGATCCGCGTCACAGTAGCCGATTGCCGGCTTTATCTGAAAGTGGGCTCAACAGGTGGAATCCCCTGCCATCGGAAACAATGATGGAAAACAGAGATATCGGTGATGATGAAGAAATGAATGAAGTACAGTTTTAATACGGACATGACATACTCAAAAAACAGAAAATTTTAACCGTTTGTAGAGTCAGATGCGTTGCTCCACAGATACTGTATTAACACTGTTAAATCTGTTGGATTATTGTATCCACAATGATGTTACAATGAACGACGTTTGTTCCAAGATACTAGAAGAAGTGTTGAACTTGCTTCCAGGGAAAGAAGGTGTAGCATGCAATTTATAAACTGGGTATTTTATGTTCGAATTAATTATGCTATGTTTTATTCAATGACATGCATATCTGGCAGGACAATCTGAAAGTGAACTTTCTGATCTGCAATTTACATGCTATACCTTTTAAATGTCCATTGTTTTAACATTTCTTTAAGATGTTTGAGAAGCTTTATTAGTGCTATTCGTTTTAATTTTTATCTCAAAGACGGTGACTGGAATAAAATCTTTTTAACAGCAATGTAAGTGAAATTTTGCAAACAATGGTAGCACCAAAATAATTTGTTGAAAATTTCAATACAGAGGAATATCTTATCGTTCACAAACAACAAAGTGATAAAGCAATTTATAATTCTACAATCCCATTATTTGTCAATCAATGTTTTTAATTATTTTGATTTAAGTTTTCAAATTGATTTTTTGTCTGTATAAAATGATCCAGCTGGTGAGAAATTCAACAAATTTATGTTTATTAATATATTTTTAATAATAATATTAAAAGAAAATTTTCAAATCAGACAACGGGCAAAGAAATGAGCATATATAATTGTGAGTTTTAAGCAAAATAATAATAATAATAATAATAATAATAATAACAACGGTCATTATTATGTGAAGGTAAACAATAAATATTCGTGTTGATATGAGTTATGTTGATGCGCCATCATTCGTGATGGGATGAGTAGATAATGCTTTTCATGAGCAGTCGCCGCAAACTTCAATGATGCTCACTAAAAATAAAAAATATCAAAATTAGTATTGAAAATAATTATTGTTAAATGATAATTACTGAATGTAGTTTCTGGTTTCATAGGCGGGTCTAGCCAAATAGTTGCTGATTGTTTCCTGCCCATATTCGTCATTTTCTTCTATCCAAGCATTATCACCACGATGAGCAGTTCGCAAGCGACATCTGTTCGATGTTGCAATAATTTCACGGCAATGGTTTCTTACAGTCTGCTCAGCCTTCTGATTTAAAGAAACTTGATTATCTTTATTTTCCAGAACGTAGGCAATCGCGTCTTTAGCTCTTTGAATTCTCCAATGAGCAATGTTTTCAAAGTCTTGCACAATTATTTTGATATGCAAGTCACAGCTTGTGTCAGAACGTAATTGCAGTCTGCTTCCACTGAATTGTTGGATAGCCTGAACGGTGCTGCCGGCAGGACCAATAATTCTACTGATAACGTTGAACTTATATTTACACTTCTTGATCTGTAGCTGATAATACTTTGTGACAACCACTCCCAACGGGTTTGGCGGTCTTGGAATCATTTTCAGCAGTTCTATTCCAAAGTATTCATAGACATAGTACTCCATCACTATCAACAGCAAGTGACATCCGTAGAAAGGTTTCAACTTATCCATGATGTGTTCGACTTGCCTGAGCTTTTCTTGCTTCTGCTTTCGGGGCCGCATCGTTAGTTCACTACTGCAAGTGCACTGCGCAAGGCCAACACACTGACTGATGAACTTTTTTGTTGAGTAGGCTTTAAATACCCATTTTTGTGATTTAATTTAGAGAAGTTTATCTGTGAAATTTGAACCTGAGCATATTTGAACTTTAAAGTTTACCCTATTTATCTGTTTATTAGTGTCATAATTTTAGTGATTAAAATTTTCTTAATTTACATTATTTCATAATCAACACATAATTAAGTGTAATTTTACGCATCAAAGTAAACATTTATAACTTTTAAAATTAATTTAGTGCATAGAAATGAGAAATATTGTTCATCTTATCCTACTGTAACTTTTCTGTCCAACTTCTGGCTTATCATGAAAATGTTTGCCGCCGCAATTTTTTGTATTTGTTTTGTATTTGAAAACTTTTATTATTGTTACATCACGATGATAACAGGCAGTCAACACTGAAAATTGCATGTATATGAGTTTAATAATTTCATTAATATTAAATCATATGTAATAATAATAATAATAGAAGATTTGTAACAGTTCGAAATTTAGTGCTTCCTCACCACCGTTGATAGTAAATAAAGAATACCACTGTTAATAATAATGTAATCAGTGTTTTCCTAATAAACAAAAAATTAAAATTTACTTATTGTTCATAAACAATATTTATTATGTCATTTAATAAATGATTTTTAATCATGCAACATTAATACACATGCGGTTACTCCAAAACTAATATAGACATGATTTTAAATAATCATATTTTAATAATAAACGTAATTTATCTGTTTCAAATTATAAAATCCTTGTATTTATTTGTTTTGGAATTTTCGGCTTTTGTTTAATTAAACTTTATTACTTGTAATACTGTAATCGACTACAGTATATTCATTGTTTAGTAAGAAAATAAATTTTATCAAAAATGAATTTACCCAGTAACTGAAATACAAACAAATAATATAGCATTCCTTACAGTACTATATTCTGTAGCGGGTTTATTTGCAGAGCAATGGCTGAAGCTTCGAATGCAAATGAAATCCCGCGATTGTCGCAAGAACTTACTACTGGTACTCCAAATGCAGACAATTTGATAACTCTGTATGAAGCTCTGCAACAAAATTCTCGCAAAACTCGCAATGGAGCGTATTATTTGTATTCGCAAGCAGAAGAAAGTGATACAGATGAATTTCCACATATTTATTACCAATCTATTCCTAAACAACCTCCATATTTGGAGCATCGTATTCAGCGTTTGTTTCATTATCAGCCATGGCCAACAGCAGCTTTACCTCCGAACATTTCGCCGACTGAGCGGATTGAAGGCCGTTATTTTACTGGCGTTCCTGACAACACAGTTGAAGATATCGGCTTGGATTACACATGGCGATGGGCGACTAAATCAGCCAAAGATATCAGAAGAATTTGTGCAGGAGAGAATTACAACGATTTACCTCTTTGCCCAGTGTGGGAGGAACTAGTACTTAGGTGAATTGTTATTTTTGTTTCTTTCTTTGATTTATGTGGTTTTAAATGTTTAAACTTTAATATTATTTTCCAGTTAATGTGATCAGGGTATTTGGAGAAACGTGCAAAATATTTGAATTCACTTTGTCTAATGTTCATTGTGAAATTTAGGAATAGCAGTGAGAATGAAGCAAGTTACGTTCAGTCTATTAGCAACGTGATCAAAAAATTTATGTTGTTCAAATTGTCTACCAAAATGGTATATATTTTTGCGTATTTGATTTGAGATTGTTGTTCTATTTTCAGCTTATTTTACATATTTTTATATATTTGATTTTAAAATTATTTTAAATACTCATTTAAAACTTTGCATTATTATTTCGAGCGTAATAAATTATTTATTTAGCTGTTTGTTATTTTATTATTATCATTTATATTGATGTGGATATTTGATCATTTTATTATAGGTTTACAATGAACATCTATTGGTTTCTGAAAAATTGAAAAAATCTGCGCATCAATTGTTAGATCTTTGGAGTTCTATGTATCTTTTTAAAGTAGATGTCAGAAAAGTGCATCGCTTGTTTCTTACATCTTTACCAGAGCCTTATTTAATATGTTATTTATGTTTATTGAAGACGATGAAACAGGAAGTATGTTGTCGATATGTTTTTATGCTTTGTTTGTTTGTTTTTGTCTGATGAATGGGAATTTTTAGCGATCTGAATTAGTTAGAAAAGTTGTCTTACCGAAAGATAATGTTAACAGCATTGATTCCTGTTTATCGCAACTGATGGGCATCAAATCCGTCAATCGTACCAAAGTAAATTTTCCATTTAAAATTCCACAATCGTTTCGTATGGACGTTTTGATGGTACTTTTCTGGCCGACGGTGAAATTTACTGGCGAACAAGGCATCTATTCTTACGACAACTGCAAATATTTTTTTGAGTGAATATTTTTATATTAGTTAAAGTTTTGAAATTGAGATTTTTATTTTTATTTTTTAGATGTCTATTGCCCGGCTACTGTAAATGTATTGATATCAAATGCCCGGCCATAAAAGAGGAACGATTGGCGAAAAAGCTTCTCGATGAATATATGGCGAGCATGCAGTCAAAATTTTATTCGGTTGACTTTTATTTTATTGTTACTTGATTATTATTTCTTTTAACATTAACTTTCTAGATTGTGAAGCAACTCCAAGACAAGAAAGTGATACTTGTTGGTTGGCATTTGTCATGCGAAGTGGTGATTGAAGTAAATTTAGCTGTTGTTGTTGTTGTTGTTGTTGTTGTGGTCATTGTTTATCTTTGTATTCCATCTTGTTTGTTTTAGTTGTTGGAAAGCAGCTCTGCATGGGGTGCTATATTGTTCGGATTCACTAACAAATGTGACAGTAATGCTCATGGTGTACGATTTCTCTATTTTTGTTTGGTTCGTTTTTTAAGTATTTTTTTCCAGATTGTTTACCCGAGATTACTGAAAGTTGAACAGCCAGTGCTATTTATTGTTGGAGAACGAGCTCGACAGTGCGATATTCATGATTTGAGCGCAATGTTGAATACGATGAAACGTACTGCATTAAATTTTGATTAGTTTATTTTTTTCACTTGTAAATTAATACTTTATTTTAATTTAATTTAATTAACAGATCCGAAGACGAAGGCAATTGTTATTGGCCATGCGAATGATCAGTTGCACATGGATTCAACGGCTCTGTTTGAGTTGCACATCAATCAGATGATCGTCAATCACTGCATATTGGTAATTTCAAAGATTCAAAAATGATTTTTCAAATTTTTTGTTATTCTAGGAGCGCGTATTGGACTATATTCATTCCATTTTAATTAGAGAGTCAAATTCGGTAGTTTTTTTTCTTCAATTATGCTTATTATTTTATTTTATTTATTGTTTATTTGTTTGCAGTTGAATGAGGCTCGGGAGTTTACTTCTGGTGGTCGACCCATAAGGCGTCCACAGAAACATTTCGAACAAGACGTTTGGTTTACAAAGGAAACAACTTCAGCCGGTACATCGTTTTCCCAGACAACTACCCCTGATCGTCGTGAGCATGATTGCCCAGAGCCCGCTGCTCAGCCAGCGGTCGAGCATAGAACAAGTGATGTGCAGTCTGCACGAGGACGTTCAATTAAAAAGCCACAAGTTTTTGATTTATAATCTATTATTCTTATTTGCATGTTTCTTTCATTCTATTCCTTTTACTCTCGGCGATGCTATGAATACTGTCATAGTGTGCGCATGAATATGATTTACTCCAGATTTATAAATAGCATTCGTATTTTCAGATGAAAGTAAAATTTGATTAATAATTTTCTTTTTCATTCATTACAATTTATTTATTATAATTTATGTTGATTCAAAACACTATTTTCCCTGTAAAAGAAATATCCAGTTGTTTGTATTTTCATGAAAGGTGGGTATGCATGCACGCTTTAAATAAACTGATGAGCTACTGGATTTTTATCATTTTCTAGGCACTAAAATGTTAAAATTTTATATGACTGAGCAGGAATCGAGAGGAGATGACCGTCACGTGCTTGAACTAACTAACCAATCACAGCTGCATATCCCTGACGTAGCATATTCGCTTTTCAGGTATTGTAACATAATCATGTAATGTAATTTATCGTAAATTTCATAATGTAAAATATCACTTTTCATGACAGTAAGAAATAATTTAAATAACATTTTAAATGTCGGCAACCCAGTAACAGTTTCTCACCATCTTCTTAGTTATATACGATGATTGGTACGTAATTTAGCATGAGCATCTGCATCTTGCGCGGAGTACAATCACTTCGACTTTGACTTGGTCGCATCCGGCTAGCTGAAAATACACTACGTCTGTGCCTTTGCATCGCATTGTCTCACCGTTCATCGTAGTTATAGCGACGTTTTTGTTCCTCTAATTTTTGCATCATAGAACGTAGGCACGCACGCATCGCGAGTATTCCATCTCCACTAGGATGCTTTGTTGCACGCCGTTTACAGCCATATGAGCGGTTGGTAGTGCCTCCATTAAAAATTGCAGGGAGAGGAGGAGGATGGCGTTGAAGCCGCAATCCTTTCCTCGTTTCCCTGACGCGCGGCAGGGATGTTGAAGTCCTGGCGACGTACACGCTGTGCACGAGATGGGATGTTCTGACTGCTACTCCATCTGCCAGTGACAGGTTCTGACGCTTCGACAGCCAATTTTTGGCAAAATGATTCACCCCAGCGCACGCATAACATTGAAGCCATAGGATACTGCCTGCGTCCAGGCAGGCGTCCGTCGTATCCACGGGCTGCTCATCAGTAATAATTGTTCAGTCATAGGCGACGAGCTGTCTTAGCTCGAGATCGTACATAAGCGAGCCAGCCCTGAGCATTTTTTGAACATTTTTAGGCATCCCGGCGATGAATGCGCACGGCGTGGCTTTTTCTGATACGCCACTGAATAGATCCACCAGCCTCTGCAGATCCACTACGAAAACATCTACAGCAGGGGTAGCCCAAGTGGTCGATATGGTCGAAGGGCTTAGGGGTCGAATGGGAGTTGATGAAATCCGGGATCAAATATGAACTTTGAAATTCCATCTGAGGAATTTATATCCTGCAGAACTATTTTGTAACAATAATTTATACTTTTCTGAACTATCAACAGACCCACCAAAAATTAATTTTGCAGGGCCGAACTGCGCGATGCTAAGAGAATTTTCGACTTAGGGCTAAATTTTCACCGCCTCTTGCTACAGGTCGTTTAATGCTTGTTTTCTCCAGTTAGACAAAACACGGCTTTGTTTTATGAGTTTGATAAATGTGTTGCATAGATTTTTGTCAGATATTTTTCGCGTCTTTTGTCACATCAGATGAATTTGTAAAAGCGATTTCAGTACAAAGCTAAATGATAAATTGTGCACAGCTGCTTGGGGTGGACGTCTGCGTGACAACGGCCGCGCGGGATAATTAAACGTGAAGGTGAAATGCATCTGATCGAGAATCAGTAAAGGTGAAAAGGGAAAAGGATACCTTTTAATAAAGAAATTTATTATTAATAATATTCATTTTATGAGCTTGGGGGTCAGTGAGACATCAAGGAACCCATAGGGGGTCGATGAGGCGCCAAAGAAAATCATAGGGGGTCGATGGTACAAAAAGCTTCCCTATCCCTGATCTACAGGCTCATTGGCGCTAAGCTTTCTGGTGACAAATTTCTGGTCATCACCATGAACAAGTCTACCGTGAAGGCAGACAGCAAAGCCTCTTTCACCTTTCCCACACTCGTCCTCTCCGCAGCTGATAGCTGCAGGTATACCGCGAAGGTGCCGCGGCGGGATCTAGAGGAATAATGCTCATGACGTCATCGATCCTACGTAGTTGACGTACCACTTCCATCTTCTCTAACCATTCCACCACTGACTCTTCTGGTGTCTTGTCATATTCAGGGGTAAGCCTGAAGTTCAACGTTTTATCAGTGCATTGTCTGTTCACCATAACGCTGTGATAGCTTGTAGAAAAGATTTACTAAAATCAACTTTTTACAATACAATACTTATCAAACGCATACGTACAGTAGGACTCTGTCGATGGTTAAGTACAATGGAGAGGTCAGGCTGGATCAGCAGCCACAAAAACTTAATTTTTTGATGGAAATCATTTGTTTTTGTGACAGCTATTTTGTTGTAAAACGTCTTCTCATAGAAATGTTAGCAATGGATAAGGGAATGCATTTGTTATTTAGCAGTGAATTTCAAAATAGGAGGTAAATGCGATCAGCACGTTTATACTAGAAATGGTCATAAAACTTCAATTCAAGAATTTTAGATTTGTACGGCTGATATATTTTTTGCTCAACAGTCGTGATGAACTGGTATAAACAGCATTAGCGTGATAATTTATCAGTGGATCATCAGAAACATAAAAACAGTCAATTATATCGACTGTGCAGTGTTACAATGAATATAAATATAAAAATGAATATAAATAAAGGTTGACAGACTTTTTTGAGAGCAGCATAGAACAGTTACATAACAGAAGAAATTTACAAATTTTATTTTAATTAGTTATCATATAAAATAAGTAGTGCTAATGCGTAATAATCAATTAGATGCACATTATATGAATAAAGTGCAGTAGATCTGAAACCAGCAAACATTTACTTTTTGGTTGCATAAAATGCATGAATTATCTAAATGCGTATGCAAAATCTAGCACTAACCTCTATAAAGGTTACATTTTATACAAAATATGCAAAGAATTTAACAAATACATATACATACCCTACTTGAAGACTGTAGCATATGTTATACATTATATATTTTGAGATAAATAAGAATCACACATGACCGCCACAGAGAAAATAGTGTAAGTTAGACAGGAGGAAATGTATTCGTGAGTAGTAGTCACTATGTGCTTGTGTGGGTCCTTGAGCGTGCGCGGTTGACATTTGATTGCTAATAATGATCTAGCACGTAACTCAACAGAGATCTTACAAAGATAAACATATTTGTAACTTTATTGCTTTCATGTGTCATAATTGTCATAGCAAATGAAATTATGGTAGCATGTAATATCTTACATATTTGATGTAAGATTATTCCAAACCTTATACATAAACTCATGTTTTTCTTGAAGAATTTCTATATATTAAACTTTACTACGATGCAGTACTGCAAAATCCTTAAAATTTTCTTTGCCTTTAAATATGTAACATGTAAAATGTTTCAAAATGTTGATATATATATTTTCAGTTTAGATAGCATGTATGAAATAACAAATTACTGAATTTCTGAATTCGCGTAATCCATAAACTAAGTTAACCGGTGTATGCATGAGTTACCTGACATGTGCTAACCATTTTCTAGTTGCAGCTTTACGGAGCATATAGTGTTCTGTTTCTTCAAACTATTGATTTTTGAAAATAAATATGGCTATTAAAATATAAGAGAATCAAAAGATTTCGCAAACTTTTCTACATCATTAAAAATGTTATAATTCATAAAATACCATTTATATCACAACATTTTTTGATAAATAAAAAATTCAGAAGGATAATGTTATAAAATTATCCAAGGATGAGTAAAATAATAGAAAGTACCAATAATGAGTTGAGTGCATTTTAACAAAACAAATTAGTTTTACGCAGACAAATTAAACATTATAAAATACTTACTGTGAGATGATTTTATTAATATCAGAGATTCATATTTTTGGTCAATATTCATATAATGCAATGTGCGCAAATTAATAAAAACATTCTTGTTTCAGGTTTGTATAAAAACACAATTAGCATTTAAAAAAATTAGCAGCGACATTCGGTGGTACTCTTCTGATGGCTTATGGTACATCTGATGAGTAAGTAGAAAAGTAAAAGTTGCAAATATTGCAAAACCAAGTTTATGTAAGTTAATGTACTGCCTGCAGTACTTCTTGACTAAAAATTTATTTTTACTTTAATATTTTGGTTATCACTCCTGAGAGATAATTTTAGTTCTTTAATAAAGTTATAGCTTTATATAACATTTATTTAAAATTCATTCCCGTAATGGGCTTTATTAAAGTTTTTTAATTTTACAAGAGTAATTGTCTTATTCAGATAAATTGTAATATGTTATGGATACTAAAGAAGCATATTTAGCAGTTACAGTAATTACTGAAATAACATTACAGTGTGATTAAATGACATACTATTTTAACAGATACTGTAGAATCAGGCGGCGTGCAATTCACAAAATAACAAAATCATTATATAAATTTAATTTTTATGCTATATTCACAAATGGATTCCCAAAGACACTAAATCAAACTTGTTCATTATTGGAAGGGCATCTTATATGATTACTAGTGAACTATTATTATTTCAAACTAAAACGGGGAGTGTGAAAATGAAGAAACGTGAGTCATGTCGATACATAAATTATTTTCTGCATATTTGAATAGTTTTATATTCGGCATGCACAATTATATTTTTTAGAAAGATGAAAATATTTTTTGGAAAATATTTGTAACTTAAATTAACTAAGCGAAACCGCGTAATCCCTGATGAAATACGCGTTCTCTGCAGATCTTGTAGCATGTTACATTCATACTGTAAAATTTCTCTTTTTATCAAAATAATAAAAAATTTCAATAATATTTAAAATTTTGTTAGCATAGTAGCAATTTTTATAATTATTATTTTTATATGATGTCTGAAAGCTAATTTGCTAAATCATATATGGAAACTTTTGGTAACTAAACTTGAAAATCTTTATAGGAGGTGACATTTAAAATTCAAAATCATTGGCCTGCTATTTCTTAGTATTGCCATCTCATTTTTATTTCAACAATTTTATTGAATTCCTCTTGCTAGTATTTTTTGATAGGTACGTTTATTTAGATACTCCATTTGCTTTAATAATAGTTATAATAATAACAATGTTTTAATTACTAAACAGTAAATTAAAGTGTTGAATTAAGGTTAAATTTGCTTCTAACCATTGAATCCAAATTGAATTATTGCTTTTTTCAGAAATTTTTATGATATATTCTAGTAGTTTTACATGTTTACGTCATTCTTTTAGAACTTTCTAACAGTAAACACTTCTGTACTTTTCCTACCTACTGTACTTCCAATTGCGCTTGTATTTGTAAATTATTTCAGAGATTGGACTTGCATTATAAATTAGTCAAGTTTGATTTGAAATACCGCGCAACAATTCATTAATTTAGCTATTTTGTAGTGCACTGAAAACTGAGCATTAAAGAAACAGATAAAATATAATAAACGGGTTAAATTTTTGTTTTATTTTAATCTTAAAAGTACTAATTCTGAATGTCTGATAATATCATTTTTGATGGATATGTTAAATGGATATGTTAAATGAAAATATTTACATCAGTATTTGTGCAGTTTTGTGCCAGAATAATTATAATTTAAACATTTATTTTAAATTGAGCGTTAGGTCATTTTGACTAACAATTTAATTCCTGTTTTCTTTTAGAATTATGTCTAATGAAAAGCTTGGAAACGCTGAAGAAAAGAGGAATACCCCTGCTTCTAATAATTTGCCATTTCGTGACGATCAAGCAGAGCGTAAGGAACTTCATTAATACTGACGTGTTCTTAAAATATTAACACTTGTCCCTAAATAATTATTTGTAAACGCCAAAGAGAAAGAACGCATTTCTAAGTGTATATTTAAATTTAAAATAATTTACTTAATATAAACTTTTTACTTAGATAAGGGCAAAATAAAAATGCTGATTCGGCGAGTTGGAGATGACTGTTATGTAATACAAAGCACACTACCAGCAAACAGTGCGCAAGACAACAGTATTTTATTCAGTGTTGCAAAAATTTTAGTGTAAAAATTTACTGTTTAGATTGTTTGCAGTCACCATCTGCGGAAGCTGTTTTAGATGAAGTATGAATAATTCATTTTCTTAAGTAAACTGAAAAATGTATAATATTTCAAAATATTCTTTTAGGTTGAAGATAAGTTGAAGTTAAGCCAAAGATGTAAGTTTTCAAAAATGCTGATCAAATAGATTAATTTTCAATCTGTAGCTGCAAACGGTGCTGCGCATGATGCACTTAGTAATAATCAACATAGCAAAAGCCGATCACCAGTTTTACTTGATAGTGGGTCAAGCAGCTGCAAACGATCGCCCTCGCCAAAAATGATGGAATACGCAGAAAGCGCTGAGAATAAAGAAATGAATAAAGTACAGTTTTAATATGAGCATGAATTACTTCAATTAACATAACAAACATAAAATTTTAACTGGCTATAGAACCCAATGCGAGAAAACGCTAATACTATATTAACATTGCTAAATCTGTTGGATTATTGTATCCACAATGATGTTACAGTGAACGACGTTTGTTCTAAGATACTAGAAGACGTGTTGAACTTGCTTAGAGGGAAAGACAATGTAGAATGCAATTTATGAGCTAGGAATTTTATGTTCGATTAATTATGTTATGTTTTATTCAATGACATGCATATCTGGCAGGACAATCTGAAAGTGAACTTTCTGATCTGCAATTTGCATGCTATACCTTTTAAATGTCCATTGTTTTAACATTTCTTTAAGATGTTTGAGAAGCTTTATCTGTGCTGTTCGTTTTAATTTTTATCTCAAATACGGTAACTGGAATAAAATCTTTTTAACAGCAATGTAAGTGAAATTTTGCAGACAATGGTAGCACCAAAATAATTTGTTGAAAATTTCAATACAGAGGAATATCTTATCGTTCACAAACAACAAAGTGATAAAGCAATTTATAATTCTACAATCCCATTATTTGTCAATCAATGTTTTTAATTATTTTGATTTAAGTTTTCAAATTGATTTTTTGTCTGTATAAAATGATCCAGCTGGTGAGAAATTCAACAAATTTATGTTTATTAATATATTTTTAATAATAATATTAAAAGAAAATTTTCAAATCAGACAACGGGCAAAGAAATGAGCATATATAATTGTGAGTTTTAAGCAAAATAATAATAATAATAATAATAATAATAATAACAACGGTCATTATTATGTGAAGGTAAACAATAAATATTCGTGTTGATATGAGTTATGTTGATGCGCCATCATTCGTGATGGGATGAGTAGATAATGCTTTTCATGAGCAGTCGCCGCAAACTTCAATGATGCTCACTAAAAATAAAAAATATCAAAATTAGTATTGAAAATAATTATTGTTAAATGATAATTACTGAATGTAGTTTCTGGTTTCATAGGCGGGTCTAGCCAAATAGTTGCTGATTGTTTCCTGCCCATATTCGTCATTTTCTTCTATCCAAGCATTATCACCACGATGAGCAGTTCGCAAGCGACATCTGTTCGATGTTGCAATAATTTCACGGCAATGGTTTCTTACAGTCTGCTCAGCCTTCTGATTTAAAGAAACTTGATTATCTTTATTTTCCAGAACGTAGGCAATCGCGTCTTTAGCTCTTTGAATTCTCCAATGAGCAATGTTTTCAAAGTCTTGCACAATTATTTTGATATGCAAGTCACAGCTTGTGTCAGAACGTAATTGCAGTCTGCTTCCACTGAATTGTTGGATAGCCTGAACGGTGCTGCCGGCAGGACCAATAATTCTACTGATAACGTTGAACTTATATTTACACTTCTTGATCTGTAGCTGATAATACTTTGTGACAACCACTCCCAACGGGTTTGGCGGTTTTGGAATCATTTTCTGCATGTCCAGGGTGAAAAATTCACAGATCTAGCATTTTATCATTATTGATAAGGTGATTAGATGTATAATCATTTATTCTTATTGTATCTCATGTTAACGTGCAAATAACTTTAATTAATAAATGAATGCATTAGCAGTTGTCTCAACACACACATACAAACATTGACTAATCTTCCAACTGCTCTAAACCGGCTTTGGAATCAGTTTGGCCTGTCTAATACGCAAACTAATCTAACTGGCTTTATAACTCGTTTTCTGACTAGATTTCTTCATGATACATAGCAATTTTCTTTGATTATTGAATAATATTGTTTTTATGAATTGTACATTTTTCTGCTTAAAATGATGTGGTGGCTTTTTAGTTGTTATATTAAATAAATATTAGTATTATAGATTTTCTTGTGTCTACTGCTTGTGTCAAAACTGTTCATTGCATAAGAATTTTAATCCATGAAGTTGTGAAATTATTTTTTGTGAAACAATAAGTGAAATTATTTTTTTCAAAATCATGGTAAATGTCGTGTGAAAATTTATTGCAGTGAGGTTACGTCGTTTAGCGCTAAGCTAGGATTGTTTTACCGGGCGTGCTTATTAATTGTCTAACCGTGGTAACGTTATCATTATTGCAGCGCTTTTTATCTTAATTAACCTGGCTCGCTGAAGCTGAATCCCCTTCAGGGAGTGTGCATCAGTATAAGCAGTTTTAGATATGTGTTATACCGTGGCTAGATGTGGTCTTTCCCAATGCAAGGAAATGTGAATTTACATAAAGCTTCCATGTTTTTTCTGAATATTTCTGTTAATGTTAGAAAAGTTTGTAATATCCAAGTGGCTGCTTACAACTTTTTTTGACATTGATCGTGATTCATAAATGTGTTTTCTTAAGTAAGATTTTTGAATTTGTACATGAATATTTGAAATTAAAGAAGGCATTAACTATTTGTTTTTATTCTGTATAATAATTGAATAGTATTGTTTGCATAATTTTGCCAATGTATTCATGAAAGTGTAAAAATGGTTTTCAAGTACAATAAAATTCAGAATCATAATGCAACATTATAATTGAATTAACAGCAAACTTGAGTAAAATCTTTTCATGAGTTAGCATCAGAATTTAAATGTCAGTTGTGGTAATTTTTTAATGCCAAAAAAATTTTAGCATCATAATTTTTAGCAGCATACAATAAGACAATGTGGTTTGACGCTGACTTAGGATTGTGTTTGACTTCTGCTAATTAATTGTTCTGCCAACGCAGCCTTATCAGTAAGATAGCGCTTGTTATCTCAATTTACCCAGCGGAAAATTAACCATCAGAAAGTACCTTTTAGTATAGGCAATTCTAGACGTATGATGTGCTGTACAAAGGATGGCTTTTACCATTGCAAAGCAATCTAAACTTATTTGAGGCTTAAGTGATTTTTCTGAATATTTCTTTACCATCTTTTGAAAATTGTCAGTAGTTACTTGACAAAAGGAATGCGCTAATGGTCTCGACGGTGATTGCATAGATAAGTTAGTAAGTTTTTCTTTTGATTTTCTTGTAATTGCTTAAAATGAAAGTTGAGATTAAATGGTTTACATTTAAGTTTCTATGATGATGAAATTGCAGTCGTTTATTAAAAAATGCACTAAACAAATTCGGTTTCTAAATTTGGCACGAAGATATTTTAATTAGGCAAATTGTTTAGGCAGATATTATTTTCAAATATTATCTACAAAACCAAGGAACATTTAACTTTGAAATGTAAGGCAGTGAGACTATGCCATTAAATTAAAAGCAGGGGTTGGGTTACGTATTGTGCGTGTTAATTTTCTTGACCTATTTGCGTTATTATAAACACAGCACTTTTAATGTAAATTAACGTTTTCGCCATGAGCTGATTATTATGCCGAGAGTGTGCATTAGCAGAAGGAAATTTTACGGTGTCAAAGGTGACTTTACCGCTAGTAAAGAATCAGACTTTACATGAAGTTTATATGGTGTTTCTGAATATTCTTATCCATGTTTTCAAAATGATTAATGCAGTGGTTCTCAAACCTTTCAGGGCTACGACCCACTGTAGAAAACGGCAGCTTTTTGTAATCCACCGACTTGCAATGCACATTTTAAAAGGCAAGGGGCTTAAATAATAAACATGAGTTTAATACTTTTAAATTTTTTAATGAATACACCTAATTATAAGGTTTAATTTTATTAGCTAAGTGCATACTGGGGTGTACGCAAACAAACGGGCTTGTTTTTTGTTCTGATTGATGATTTATTTGACGTCCACCCTGCTACGTAGTAGTTTTAGACGCAAGATGTTGGACAATTGTAGGTTAGTAATTTTGAAATTTGCTTTTAATTCCAATATTGCTGAAAATCTAATTTCGCACATGTACAAAACAGCAAAAGGATCCAGCACTTTTAATGCTGAGGTGGAAACAGCTGGATATGTATTTTAAAGTGATAGTCAAAACTGTGTTAATCTTTCAAGATCAAAACTGATTTTAAACGAATAAACCTTACTGGGTTAATGGATTATTGAAAAATGCAAAATGTTAATGATCACTGCGCAGATAGCAAAACTATTTCAATAATTTACTTTTACATTTTATATTTCATTACATATTCGCTTGAAATGATGCCAGATACTGAAGGATTTACCTATAATTATTTATGGTAATTAAATAATTCATGTTATTTAGCAGCAATAATAATCTAAAATATGTCTGCAATAACTCAATCAGGAGTGAGATCCTTTAATATTCAGCTGTATTGCAAATAAAAGTATATCCAAGAATGAAAACAAATACAAATAAAAATGCACAAATAAATCTAATATGCGTAATTTTATTTTAAATAATATCACGTAAGTGAAGCACATTTACAAGAAATAATGCGGCAATAGCTGTAAAATGTGAATTTAATAAACTAAACAAGACTAAACTAAAAAATTATTAAAATAATCAATCATCTGCAGATTTAAGTGCAGAGGATGAGTAACTAAAAACTGCCCTGCTTGGAATCTGTCATTCAAAATCTAGATTGCTAATTTTGTTGGTTTTTCAATTCATCTTTTCTATACCTTCAACCGAGTAGTCTTCCCATAAACAGTTCACTCCTTTTGCAAAAGGATTGCTTTGTCTACCATCACGCTAAGATCTGTTGAGAAACTCATTTCTGAGGTTGGCATTTGCTGATCTTTTTTATCACTTTCGAAGGAATTCACTTTGCTAAAAGTATGTAAAGTACTATATTAAAATTGAAACTACCTGCAGACAGCTTTGTAAGTATAATTTACAATAATATATCAAATTTTGAAATATTGTAATTCTGTCAAATTTTCTTCAGAGTAAAATTAATATCTTACCACATAATACCATTTTTAGCAGAGCCATTAGCTTTAATTGCTCTATATCCCAAGTTGTAAGGTCGATTGGCATCGCTGCTTCTATATCCATTTTCTGATAAATAAATTCATACATAAGACGTGTTAGACATAATGAAAAAAATCAGTTTAACGCTTACGGAATAATTCCAAATTGTCATGAAAATACGTCTGCTGCTCTTGATGCAGTGGTTGTTGATCTTTATTTGTCACCCTGCAGAATCATCAGTCAATTTTTTTATTTCTTTATATCAAATATAACTCACATTGTGGCATGACTAGCAGTTGGGCTATACGTTGCAGCGCCGTAATTCATTTCATATTCCGCTGATGGCATGTTAACACTGAAAACATTACAAGAACTGTTTTAGATTAATGTGTTCATAAATTTTTCTTATTGAGCTTTCTCCATATGTGACCATGCTTTCAGAGTAATAGTTTGAAAAAATAATCTCTTACCATGGGATAGCATTTTCAGCTGTCTTTACAGCGTTTATTATTTCGTATCTGCCGTTAAATGGGTAGGTGGCATTGCTGCTGCATGGTTCCACTTTTGATAATGAAATTTATGTATAACAAGTGTTTAACATAGTGGAAAAATAAAGTTTCACACTTACGGAGTAATCCTGTATTGTCACAAAAATAGGTCTGCAGCTCCTGTTGTAGTGGTTGTTGATCTTTATTTGTCGCCCTGCAGAATCATCAGTCAATTTTTTTATTTCTTTATATCAAATATAACTCACATTGTAGCATGACTAGCATTTGGGTTATACGTTGCAGCGCCGTAATTCATTTCATATTCCGCTGATGGCATGTTAACACTGAAAACATTACAAGAACTGTTTTAGATTAATGTCTTCATAAATTTTTTTTATTGAGCTTTCTCCATATGTGACCATGCTTTCAGAGTAATAGTTTAAAAAAATAATCTCTTACCATGGGATAGCATTTTCAGCTGTCTTCACAGCGTTTATTATTTCGTATCTGCCGTTATATGGGTAAGTGGCATTGCTGCTGCATGGTTCTACTTTTGATAATGAAATTCATGTATAAGAAGTGTTTAACATAGTGGAAAAATAAATTTTCACACTTACGGAGTAATCCTGTATTGTCATAGAAATAGGTCTGCAGCTCCTGTGGTAGTGGTTGTTGATCTTCATGTGCAGCCCTGCAGAATCATTAATCAATTTTTTTATTTCTTTATATCAAATATAACTCACATTGTAGCATGATTAGCATTTGGGTTATACGTTGCAGCGCCGTAATTCATTTCATATTCCGCTGATGGCATGATAACACTGAAAACATTACAAGAAATGTTTTAGATTAATGTGTTCATAAATTTTTCTTATTGAGCTTTCTCCATATGTGACCATGCTTTCAGAGTAATAGTTTAAAAAAATAATCTCTTACCATGGGATAGCATTTTCAGCTGTCTTCACAGCGTTTATTATTTTGTATCTGCCGTTAAATGGGTAGGTGGCATTGCTGCTGCATGGTTCTACTTTTGATAATGAAATTCATGTATAACAAGTGTTTAACATAGTGGAAAAATAAAGTTTCACACTTACGGAGTAATCCTGTATTGTCATAGAAATAGGTCTGCAGCTCCTGTTGTAGTGGTTGTTGATCTTCATTTGCCGCCCTGCAGAATCATCAGTCAATTTTTTTATTTCTTTATATCAAATATAACTCACATTGTAGCATGATTAGTATTTGGGCTATACGTTGCAGCGCCGTAATTCATTTCATATTCCGCTGATGGCATGTTAACACTGAAAACATTACAAGAACTGCTTAGATTAATGTGTTCATAAATTTTTTTTTCAATTTCTTATCTTTCTTGTTCATAAATTCAACTCTCTATGTGACTATGTTTTTAGAGATATCGTCTCCAGGTAGAAATTCATCATTTGCTTACAAAGTGTGCTTCGTTTTTTAATATGCATAATATAAGGATGGATAAATTTGATTGTACTCTAAATCTTAAAAGCAATATTTACCCTTCACAGTTCTCTGGTAAGGCATGTTCTTTCATTATTGAATCAATCACTCTGCGCAACTTTTCTGCTTTTTTTTTTATTTTGTGTTCCGTTCTTTGCTGCACATATAATTCATCAGCCTAAATTCGTAATTATATTTTTGTATGCTACAAATGTAACACGTCATTATAGATTTTGTCATTTTACCATGCTTTCCGTGATGTCTCCCTGCTTTGCGTGTGATTTCAAATGTCCCTTTAAAGATAATTCCCATACAAACGCTTTCTGACATACGGGACAAGTGAATGGTGATGCATTGCCATGCCTTCTCATGTGGTTGTGCTTGGAACCATGGCTGCTAAATCTGTTTCCACATATTTCACAAACATAAGCTTTAATTCCATGATGACTCCTCATGTGCATCTAAAATAAGTCTTAGGAGTTATTACAATGCCCTTAGTTTGTTGTATTTTATTTATTGCGCATGCAGTGAGTACTATAAACATTGTGGAAATTAAAAGCAATTCATAATTTTTGAGTATATATATATAATATTCATCAAATACATATAAATAAAAAACAATGATTTTAGCGTTATTTCTTTTCAGAAGTATACGCCATTACCTTAAACTGTTGTGGAGTAGACAAACACTTGTTGCACCATTGGCAAAAACAATTCGTTTCCATTGAAATGCGTCTTCGATCTTGAAACAATCTTCGACAATAAAAGTCTATTTCTTAAATGCTCACTCAAAATAACGCCTTGTCTAGAGGAAAATGAGCCTCTAGGAGACCCACCGTTGAGCGCACCTTTAATGCAATAAAATAAAAATGGTATATCATTTAAATGATAAATAAAATGACAGTTTATGACGTTTAGAAATTACCTGAGCATCACATTTTAAAATTTACAACTTACAGTATGCTGAGTTTGTTTGTAAGCCTTTAACATATTTTAAATATTTAATAATTGAATTATTAAATATTTTAAAATTGTTAAACATTTATTTACGGTAAATAAATAAATACACGTGCTGTTTGGCAAGAATAAGTAATTATTATTTTTTATGCATTTATTTGGTATCGATGGTAAAAATATGCCAGTATATTTGCCCATTTAATTTAAGTATGGGACCCAAGTTTAGTTGGTGACATGTAACATTTCTTCTTTGGCTGTTAAAGTATGTATTTATTTTTTTATGTCGCTTGTTCCTGATTTAGTTGAATATTGATTAAAGATGTAACTTAGAATAAATATTTGATCTTTAATTGATCATTACTGTTTAATAATGCTGTTTTTATAATTTTAAAAACTGATTAATTAATATTAGTGAATGGTTTTTAAGTGCATTAAAATGTAAATGGAGCATTTTAATATAAGTGAATCAAATTTTCTTACAAATTTAACTTAATTCACCATTTCAATTTACATTTTCAAAATTGCATTGAATATAATTTTTAAAAAATACAGTGCAATTTCAACTGTCATTTGAATGCAAGTAAGCCAGGTCCTTTATGATCTTTAGGCGTATTAATTTTACTGAAGAGGTTGCGTTATCAGCTAATGCAGCAGCTTGTTTGTTTAATTAACGTGCTTATATATGGAATGCGTAAGCGCTCGAGACGGTGCCGTTAGCTTCAGTTATTTTAGGCTTTCTTAGTACGGTGGCTGAAAATTATTGTTTCTGCTGGAAGATTCGGAATCAACAAGGCATCGTCATTTCTATAATAATTGCTTTTTATATATTGAAGATGAAATTTTTATTTTCATTTATTATTACAAATTTTAGATTTGGATTCTCTTATCAACATTTCCTTACTTTTTTTCACTTTTTCCTAGCAATTTATGTTCTCAAAAGTGCATAATAATTATGGAAAAGACGTTATGGTGTCAGTTTCAGAGCGAGGCTTTGCGTGGTAAGCGCTGCTATTGGTGAAATGAGCAAGAGTTTTTAATTGAGCTCCAGTTGAAGAAATTATAGCCCATGGTTGTGTGAAAAGAAAAATAGTATTCACCACTTTAAAGGCAGGTGAGAATCCACAAAAAATATCAGCTTTGACAGCTAAAAAGAAGATGCAGCAGCTTTATGTCGCGCTTCTGCTATACAAAGTATGTACTTTCTTCAATTTATTCATAGTTGATTCAAACTTTAAATTACACATGAGAATACATTTTTGGCATGCAGCCTGCCAATGCAATAAAATATTATCACTTCTATTATTTTGAAAATTAGTTATTCATCTTAGAAAATGGTTCATATTGTGATAAAGTGTTCATTCATCCATTTTCAGCAGTTTTCAGCGTTAATCACTTCATCTCTATTTTCTAATAAAGAAATTCATAGACAAGAAGTATTTGACGTACTGAAGAATACAGTTTAACGTTTTCTGTAAAATCCTTGAGTGGCATGGAAGAGGGACTGCTGCTGCTGCTTTGCGGAGGTTAATTTCCATTTGCAGATCTACGCAATATATAATTATGTAACAGCATTTATTAACACATATGCACAATTTAAATTTAAATAGAATCAAAGGAAAATTCATCATGTGCTTTAGAAATATGTTATTTTTTTATATGTCTATATACAAATGGATAAAAATGATTGTATTCAAAAAGCTAAAACGCATTATTTACTCTTCACAGTTTTCCCTCGAGAATTACTGAAGCATCGTTGGATCTGTCATTTCAGATTCACGTCTCTTCTCTACTCCATTTTTCAGCTTGTGTTCTCTTTTTTGTTTCAGATAATATTCGTCGACCGAAATACATAATTAAATTTCGTCAATCTAGAATTCTAGCAGAGTATCATAAGTTTTGCCACTTCACCATGCTGGCCGCAACATCTCCTCTTTTTGCGTGGAAAATCAAGTGTTTTTTAAGGACAATTCCAATGCAAATGCTTTCTTACATAAAGAGCAAGCGAATGGTGATGCACAACTATGGATTCTCATATGATTATGCTTAGCACCTTGATTGCTGAATCTGGTTCCACACATTTGGCAAGCATAAGGTTTCATTCCAAGATGAATATTCATATGCATCTAAAGCAGCTTTTAAGAATTATTACTATGCATTTAATTTGTTTTATCATATTTATTACGCATGCAGGGGATACTATAAAAATTGTGGAAGGTAATAATAAGTTATAATTTCAGAGTATGTGCAAAAAATATTAATGAAATAAGTGTAAATAAAAAACAATGGTGTTAACGTCGTTCATTATGAGAAATATACGCCATTATCTTATACTTATACGAAGAAGAGAACTGTCTGTTGCATGATTCACAAAAACGTTTCTTCCTCATTGTGAAAAGTATATTAGATTTTAAAACAATATTCGATAATAAAGTAGTCTATTTCTTAAATGCTCACTCAAAATAACGCCTCGTGTAGAGGAAAATGATCCTCCAGGAGACCAACCCTCAAGCGCACATGTAATTCAATAAAATGAAAATGGTATACCATTTAAATAATAAATAAAATGACAATTTAAGAGGATTATAATTACCTGAGCATCACATTTCAAAATTGACAACCTACAGTATGCTGTTTGTTTGTAAGCTCTTTAGCATATTTTAATTCAAAATGAATATTTTAATATTGTTAAACATTTATTTGAAGTAACTAAATACACGTGCTGTTTGGCGAGAATAAGTAAATATCATTTTTGGTGGCAATCATGCTATTGCTGGAATCATGCATTTATTTGGTAACAGTGGTAAAACTTTTGCTAGTATATTTGCCCATTATATTTAAGTGTGGTATCGAAGTTTAGTTGGTGACGTGTAACATTGCTTATTTGGCTGTTAAAGCTCACATTTATTTATTTATGTTGCACGTTTCAGATGTTTGTTGTACAGATTTATGTTGGAAATTTATTAAACGTAATAACTTGGAATAACTGTTTACTCTTTAATTAATCAGCATTGTTTAATAATGACAACAATGTGTTTTCCTAATTTTCAAAATCTGTTATTTAATCTTAGCGAATGGTTTTTTATGGTATTCATAAAGAAGGTACGTAACTGCACCTTTCCAATATAGTGAATCAAATGTTCTTAAAATTCAAATTCCACAGCCATATAAATTTTCATTTTGAAATTCGTATTGAGAATACATTTTATAAAACGGTGACATTTCAATTTTCGTTTTAATGCAGGCAAGCCTGGTGAAATAAGTAAGACCATATAAATCGTAAAATATTTTAAAGGATATAAAGGATACAAGTATTCAATTTCATTTTAATCTGCAATATACCTTATAATATAATACTATAAAACTATAATAAATTTACAGCTAAAATATAGTTTTGCAATGAAGAAATTTGAAAAACAGTTTATCGAGTAAAGTGTAACAAAAATTCAGGATTTTTGTGATTTAAAGAAATTTCAGAATCTTGATTTTTCAAAACTAACATAAATTCGAAAATTCAGAAATTTTTTCCGCAGCACGCATCCAGTTTGATGAAGTATTAGAGATATCATAATTTTAAGCGGCACTATCTATTTATAAACGGAATAAACGGAATATAAACTTTGTTTTAATTCTTAAATAGGCACTTTTTGAGCATGGTTTCTTTTTCTGGCAATACTGAGTTATATAGCTTAATATTCGCACAACGGGATAAAGCAGTTCATTTTGAACGGTTTGATGCAATCTCGACTTGAAATCTGATACTAAATGCAACTGCATAACAAGGTGAAGAATTGAAAAATAACCCATTTTTTAAATTATTGTTAAAAAGTGATTATACCCAGATGTGCGATATATGGAATTTATCACCATGGTGTCAACATTCTAATAATACCACGTTTTTGCAATCTAGTTTTATATATAAATTTTTGGACCCCCTGAAATTTCTGTGACAAGATATTCAGAAAATTGAAGAGTTATTACGTATAAACATACTGTGATATTTGTGTTACACATTTAAAAAATAAAACATTGCACAAACAATGAAAATATTGTCATTACTATTAAAAGTTAAGGTTAGGAAAAAGACTGTTTTTGCATATTATAGTCCATAGCTCTAGCCTTTTTTGGGGGTAAAGAATCTTTAGCGAGATATTTACATTAATCAATATTTACATATTCACATTAATAAAATAGATTGTTTTCTCAGTCTCCCAGCGTTCAGCGTACTGGCCGGCGGCAAACATTAATTACAAATTCGAACATTCCTTAACGAATTCGTAACAATTTCAGTATTTACTTCAGTCAACAGAGGCACCAAGAAGCAAGTTCAATAAAATGAATTCTATGCTTCTCAAGAAGCGCGACAAATCAAAAAATGCTATGTTGTACGTACAATCAATAATCACCAAATTAAAGGTAGGTTAATTCTGAATATTGTGTAATCGATGATTTTTTGAGAAATTTGATAAAAATGCCGGTTTCACAGTTTGACATCTATATAAGAGATGAACTA
Source organism: Trichinella pseudospiralis (assembly GCA_001447645.1). Taxonomy (NCBI): domain Eukaryota; kingdom Metazoa; phylum Nematoda; class Enoplea; order Trichinellida; family Trichinellidae; genus Trichinella; species Trichinella pseudospiralis. Next base: position 122,101 of record JYDV01000070.1, on the reverse strand, counting down.
CATTTTGCATGAAAGCTGCATTCTAATTCGATTTACCTTCATATCGTATCTCTGTAGCACAATCAACGATAAAAATTTATAAACAAACATACTAATTTTAAAAGATGCTGTAAGATACAAACGATAATCAAGAATAATATTATAATAATTACTATTACAAAAATAGTATAAATACTACTACAATAATCAAGAACTTTACTCATTTTTTAGCATTTATTCACTTACCCACTTATCATATTGAAGTAAAAATTATTAAAATGATTTTAAATGCAGAGCTACAGAAGAAATATGTTTTATATACTTCTACCTCATTGCCATGGAAATTGCATTTTTGTTTCATTCTTTCAGTAATATCTACACATCTACACAACACAGAAAGGTAAGGACACGTTTGTAATAGTTCTCAAAAAATCACTAATCGATGCCCTGATTCGATTAGTTCAGTAAGCGCCGCACTGCATCACGAGATAACTGCAGAGTTTGCCACGCAGATCATGTCACCACATGATGCCAGTATGTTTTTTGTTATTCCTGTAAATTTGCGTAATCACTGGCAAATGATTGTGTTGAATGTGACGGAACAGATTGTTCATTATTATTGTTCCCTCCACCAGCATGATTTTGTTGTTTTATCGTCTTTGTTATCACTGGTGGAGCTAAGTGGCAAACACATGGTTTAACACCTCGTGGCGGGTCGAGACTCACGATGGTGCTCCAATGCAGACGAATGCGTTCGATTGTGGTCCATTCGCGTGTTTGTTCTTGAAGCACCTGCTACACGCCATCGATATGAATTTCAGTGATCGGGAGTCGGCGGCATTACGCACCGACCTGAAATTCATGATCGATGCAGTTGCATACCCCGTTGTTCCGGCAACGGCTAATCCAAAGACTTTCAAGCCCGACGGCTCAACGACTCAGTTGACCCAGTTCCAGCAGAAATTCCTGGACGTTTCTGCTACCTGGCAATCAACTGACGTCGATTTGCAAGCGGTGTACGATGAAATGGTGGAGAGTATTGTGTCCGGACACAATGA
>JYDV01000070.1:1983-99200 GCA_001447645.1 Trichinella pseudospiralis | reverse complement strand
AAGCCAAAAATTATTTCGACACAAGAATACAATTGCATACATTAATTTTGCTGCGTGAAAGACCAAGTACTGCATTATTTCAAAACTCAGCCATGTAGGTTTGTCGTTATCTTATTTAAACTATGGGATAACTTCACCCTTTTGAAGTATCCCTATCCCAAACTTACAGAATTGGGACCCTTTGGGAACCGCATATACCGTATGTCTTCATTCCATAGTTCTGCTTCGTGTCGTCCTCGATCTGCTTCGTGTCGTCCGCGTTTTCACTTCATCTTTTCTTCATTGTCCATATCTGTAAGAATGGTAATTGTTGAATTATAAATTTTCTCGCTTTATCACATATCAAAATTGGCAAATCAAACAAATAAATTTGAAATTATAGAAGTAACTATCTTTTCAATTAGAGATAACGTGAACAAAATAATTATATAGAAATTTTGCTAAAAAAGTAACACAATGAAAAAATTGGAATACTTTCAACAATTGAAAATGGACTTCAGTAGTTAATAAACGCCTTAAATGAACTCAGAGAATGCACTCAGAGACGCTACCGCTTGCCACGTAGATCAAACAAACAAGCGCACCGTTACTGATGATAAGGCAATTTTGAAACGACCTTTATTTGCATAATGTAGCGCTAGAAACCGATTTTTGTGTGAATTATTCTACCGTAACCCCATGAAATTAGGAACATTAAAATTTATGCAAAGCGAACCGCTTCTCTAGCAAATGCCACGCATTAGAATGAAATAAGTTCAACTGCTTTAAAAAAGGAATTTAAATCCATAACGTTCAATGTAGTTTACGTGGGATATAAATTCCTTTTTTGAAGATAAGTTCTTACCTGGTCTCATTATATGAAAACCAAAAATGTATAATTTTACAGCGAAATAAATATCTTAGATCTTACATATTAGAAACTCAAGCAGTTAATTCGAAGCACCCTTTCGAAGCATCCCTATACCAGCATTGTAGAATCAGTACACCCAAGAAATCATACTTGGCTCTTGCTTTCTTTTGGTCTGCTTCGTGACGTTCATAGATTTTTGTACGGTTTCATCTGCATTTTTATTTTTTTTTCTCTTCTCCATTCTCCATTTCTGCAAAAATGATGTTAAATCAAATTTTTTCTCACTTAATAAAATTACACCAAATTGAAAACTGAATTTGGAAATCTAATAATTAACTGCTTTTAATTACAAGGCAACATTTACAAAATAAGTATAGAAAAATTTCGAAGATGATTAAAACACACTTACAAAAACAAATTACTTTCCATAAGTTATAAACGGCCACAATTTAGCGCTATATTAAATTCGGAGAACATTTTACGTCGCTACCACTTGCAACGTAAGTCAAACAAGCAAGTGCCCAATTGCTGATAAGAAGGCACCGTTATGGCGATCGTTATTTGCATAATGAAGCGCTAGATATCAGATTCAGGGGATTAGAACTTAATGAAGATTTTCTTTTGATTGGTCATTTCATTTTCAGTTATTAAATCTCTGTATTAAATTTCATTTTTACCATGTATATATGTTTTTATAAAAATTTCATCTTTAAACTGGAATTATTTAATTTTTTATTTTGTAGCGATTTGTTTTCCAATGTGTGCTTTATTAATTTGATTACGTGACATGCAAGAACAACTAAATAACCCATTGTGCTGGCTTTAAGCAGGCTTCACGCGTATCAACTTGCGGTACCGAAAGGAAAGTGGTGGCCAGAAGCATTCTTGTATTTCTTGTTTTTTGTCACCATCATATGATTGATACCAAGAATAATATCAACATGGAACGTTATACTTTGAAAATTAATGAAATGATTTTATACGCATATTTATTGAACAGATGTGTCTGTTATTTTGTATTTCAGTACTATTGAAATCTCATTTTTCACTTTTTTTTGGACGATCGCTTTGATCATGCAGTCCTGATTAAAGAAGTAAGATGGGACAAGCAAGCCGATCTGACATTTCTGAGCGTTCTTGCGACATCCGTGCTTTTTCCAAATATGAGTCACCACCCTACGACGGATATTGATGTTCAGTTCTGTTTTCAACGCTTTATGTATAATAATTCGATTCGATAATTCGATTTTGCATGCGTTTTGATCGAACAAATGACAGTCGGTTCATAGTGCGGAAGTTTCCAATTTTTGCTTTTAGAAGTAGTGAAAGCTTCGATCAACACAAAAAGAGAAAGAATTCAAAGAAAGAATAATACTAACTGCAAAATTGTGTGTAAACTTTTAATGTGTTTTAGTTTGATGTGAAAAAGTGAAGTTAAAGTTTTACATTCAGTCGCTTCAGATAAATTTCATCTTGCATTTGCAATTGTTTAAAGTTTTTTTTCTTTTTGAAAACTGAAAATTGTATTTTAAAGATGCGTGCGTATTTTTAAAAATTTGCTGTGCGTTGACGGTGTAAAAAAATTTGAAATGTGCACAAGATTTTGGTCTAACAAAATTCCCTGCAGTCAATACAATACGGTAAAATAATGGATAACTGCGCATTTGGATAAATGCACAACTTGATTATGTGCATTAAGTTTGCGCTGAGGTACACGGGATTTACTTTTCGCAGTGTATAGCACTTCTTAAGTGCACAACGCCGCACTTAAGATTCCCCGACGCTTTAATTTTATCATCAGCCATAACAACTATTAATAGTTGGCAAAGTTGATTGTTCGCTATACCAGAATAAGCATGCGTATCACAGACAACCAAACTATCAAATGCAGCCCAAAGTCAAAACAACTACTGCTTTCCAAAGAAGTTACTGCTCACAAGAAAGTTGTCGCAGATTTGGTGACAACGATTCGGTCATATTTTCACAAAAACAACATAAATCTGACCAAACTAAACGGAATTGAAGATCAGTTGCTAACGCTGGTACCACAAAATAGAATCCAAACCTACATTTCCCAATATTTTACGTAAAATAAATGCACATTTGCTACGCATCAAATGTATTTTACGTTACATGTAAAGTTATTGTTCCTTACAACTAACTGCTCTGCATAATTCCCAACTTTGGATAATTCTTCTGGATTTTTGCCAAATTCCAAGTTGGACTTAACCAAGTTCAACTGTAATTGAAAACTCTGCAAACAAAGCAGATTAATTAAAGAAACAAAACATTATCTATCACAAGTCATTCGCCCGATTATTGCTCAAAGCTGAATAAGTAATAAAATATTATAAATCATTCGCAATTAGCATTCAGACGCCGTATGGCGGCAGCCTAGCAGTGAACAAGTGCAATCAAGAAAAAGAATGCCAAAATGGAGCAAACAAACGGTAAGTAATTTGTTGAAAATGCGTACATGAATTGAAGAAAAAATGAATTTCACTATAATGGCAAGTACTGGAAGTCGCGGAATCAAATTGCAAAGTTTGTGCAGCATTTTGACTGATACATTATTATTTATCATGGTTATAGTTGCTTGTTGAACATTTTGAACAAAATCTTGTGGAGATTCTGTTAATGTATGTTGAAATCACAAAATTGTCCATTGCTAGATGCTTGACGTGGTAACGTTATTTTTTTTATTTATGATGTATTCACGTAAATGTTATTTTGTGCTGCAATTACTTTTTTTTGAAACTGACCGTTATAAAATTTGCCTATTCAATGGAATGGAAATGTGAAATTGCCACCTCTTTTTCATTGTAATTCTCTCAAAGTAAGAAATTCAGGCATAAATTCATGGCAATGAGGAGAATCCATGTAGAATGAGATGACCTGCGGATACATACAGAAAATATATCATGCAAGTTAATTATAGGAAATTTCTACCTCGATCAGTTGAAAAATTTTGATATTGGTAATTCAGGAAATTATTTATTGAAGAACGACGCTTTATGCGACAACTGACGTGCCATTTTATCTGACTGAACGCTACCGTCAATTTATATCACAGAGTAATTAAATAAATAATTGTGTTTCCGGGGTGTTAATTATTATTCATCCGTTGGATTATTCAAGGAACACCTCTGGCAATCTGAAGAGTAATGATTAATGATTTGAAACGTTTTATGCGTCGTTTGAAAGTTTCAGTTTGAAATTCTTACAGTTGAAATGAGGCAATTTCTAAAATAAAAAAATGCAACCACTGTTGTTTCAATAATCAGCATTTTATTTTGTCTGCAAATGGAATAAATTGAAATTGTCTCCAATTGACAACTTACTACTAAAGTGGAAGCAATTTTGAAAAAATACCAAGATAATTAAATTAAATTAAAATCGGTAAAAAAAATTTACCGATTATTGTGCGGCAAAAATTGCGATGTCATTTTTACCAGCGCGATGCTCATTTATTGAGTGTTTGGCGTCATGCAATATAATAATGAGAGGATAACTTAAATTGAATGAATGACTGAATAAATAAATAAGCAAATAAATGCCTGTTGATTGAATAAACGCAAAAAAAACAACGTTTTACAGATATGCGCTTTAAAACGGGGTGTGCACTGAAATACAAACTAATATAATAGGTAAGAAATGATAAGAAATAAATGATGAGCACAATAATATAATCATCATTATTACCATTCGTAGAATACAAAAAAATGTGGTCATCATACCTGGAACATACGTCAATAACAAGAAGAAACGCAGGTCATGCAGCAATAAAAATCCTTTTAAAAAAGCCGGATGCCTTAAAGTATTGCAAAAATAACTACTAACTTTCTTAACTTCAGCATTCTACAACAAAACAAGTGGTATAATAATATAAGTGTATAAAAATATAAAATGATATTTTTCGCATATATTGATGCTAAAACAAACAACTGCATTCTGACATGTCAAATTGTTTCATCATGCGCTAATTCCAAATGTCCTGTCACCAAAAGTTCATGTTCTTCATCATCCTTAATCACGGTATCCTGGTACACCGTATCGTATAGTGGATTATTGAAGTTGGTAGCCTAAACAAAATAAGATTTATTATCTTTCGCAAAACTATTTATAGACACATTTGATTGGATGTTTTGGCACAAAATTTTTGTTTGCAGAATGTACTGAAGCCCATTCACTTGGCACTAATCTTTTAATTCTTCTGAATATCATCCGCTAACTTAGTGTTTAAAGCAACATTAAACCAGTATTAGAATTACACACCAAATCTTGTACAACAACGGTATTTTGTTGTAAGTATATTATTATTATTATTATTATTATTATCATTATTATCATTATTATTATTACCGCTTCCAACAGCAACTAATCAACTTCACTTATGAAAAAAGCATGACAACTGAAAAACAAAACTGATAATACATTTAACCGACGTCAGCATGATAAAAAGAAAAAATCATATAATAGTAAGAAGTTTACTATTAGTGGTATAAGTAACTTACTTCTTCGTGAAAAGACTCCATTTCCTCTTCTTCACCGTACAAAAACGCCGGATTATGCCACTCGTCATGGACACGATTGTGCTTAAAGAAGCTTCCTCGAAATGGAAACTGTCTGCAAAAGCAAAATGTGTACAAAATAGACCAAATAAATCTCACATTCGCTGATCAAAATCGATACAACAGCTCCCATTACCGTGTACCCAACATCATACCTGTTGTTCCTGAAGAACAAGACAAAACCGGAAAACGAACCGAGCAAAAAGATCAAAAACAACGAAACAACTACAGCAGTAGTTACAACTGAAAGCAAAACAAAAAAACAGTATTTTTATTAAACTGATTAAAGAACACTTTTTACCATGTCGACGTTGCGCTGCATAGCTGGTAGCTAGATCAAAAAGTTTATACTCACATCGGTTTCCACCGGTTCCAGGGGGACAGCTGCAATGGCAAATCACATATTGGAAAAACAAAAAATACACACAACAACTGCTTTTCACCTGCAAACAGCTTCTTGTGGCAGCATCCGGCACGTTCCACCGTTCAAACAGAACAAGTGGCAAGTTGGTAAGTTGCAGACAATGCCAAACCAGCCGGGCTTGCACGCACAGGTAATGCGATTGACGTCGTCGCTGTGCTGCTTACAGTAACCATGATGGCAGTCCACCTCTTCGCAAGATTTGGCATAAAATTGCATACAATTCGTGCCGGTCAACCCACGAGTGCACTGACAACTCGGAATTCCTTGAGCTGACAGCGAACAACTAGCGTTGTTTGCACAGTAACGATGACAAGGAAGGGCTGTTGCACAACGTTCACCGAAATATCCTCTTGCACACCTAAGTGAATGAAACGTAAACAACCATACAGATTATGCAGCAAGTGCAGTGCACCAACGAATAAACAGTTTAATAATAAAACACAGCTAACACACACACACACACACACACACACACCACCACCACCACCACCACCACTTTATTATTAATAAAAAAATAAGTAAATAAGAAATAACTTCAGGACAAACATACTTGCAAAAAAGGTCGTCACCTTCTTTGAAACAAGTACCACCGTTGTAACAGTACTGTTCGCACGTTAGCGGAGTTTCGCACAGTTTACCGGTGTAAGCTGTCGGACAGACGCAGTATAGCGAACTGTCGACATCGCTCGCCTTGCATGTTCCTTAAACATAAATCAAAATGGTAGAACGTGAAATAAAATGTTAAATAAATAAACAAGATTCTAAAAGGTGCAAATAATTTACATAGCAATAACTGGTATTCAATTTCACAAAACATCAGAGCTACTCACCCCCGTTCTTACAGTAACCATCACAACGATTTTCCATGCATCGATCGCCGGCAAACCATGTCGGACAAATACACCGAGGCGTACTTTCATTTCTTAAACATTCACCACCGTTCTTGCAAAAATCTACAATTAACAATTAACAATTGTCATTATCTTGATTTCAGTTGCACTCAATGAAGAGAGCGCGATGCACAACATCGCACTGAATAAAAAATTATCATAGATAAATGAAAAATGCAATCATCATGTTCCATATGAAAAAGTTACTGGCACAACATTGTACACATTATATATTTATATTTATATCTGATATGTGAAATAATAAGCATAAAAAAACAAAACCATATAGTTACGTACCATCGCACAGATCTTGGCCACAGTCCGTTCCGCTGTATCCAGGCTTACACTGACACCGATTCTGTGCACAATGTCCACCATTGAAACACTGCAACGATCCACAGTGGCGGCAACGATCACCATGATAAGGCGGTGTACAAAAGCAGATCGGTTGGTGATTCCACTGAATTTGGCATTTACCATTATTGAAACAATAATCGTTGCATATGTCTACACGGACGTCGCACTTCTCGCCTGTCCATCCGGACATGCAGCGGCACGACGGATTGCCTGTAATCTTATCCACGAAACAAGTACCATGCTCACAAAGACCAGTGCACTTGTACCGCTCACAGCGATTGCCATCATATTCGGCGGGACATCTGAATAATTTCACAAAAGAAATTAATTATCGAAACATTCTGACAAACAAAACAACAGCAAAAGCAAAAAAGAAACTAAAAATTACAAACAAATTGGACCGAATGGTTCAAAAATGCGACACTCGCCGTTGTTCAAGCACCGCATGTAGCACAAGTCATTCTGGCATCTGTCACCACTGTAGCCGGATTTGCAGTGACAAATTTGTTCGCGATTCACATTCAGCACACATTTGCCATCGTTTAAACAGCGCAACGTGCAATCATCTACAGCAACAACAACATCAATTTTACTGAATAGGTGCAGAACAAGTGACTGAAATTGGAAAATCCTCCATCTATTTTATTTTATTTTATTTACCCGTCTGCGTTGCGTTGTTCACTTCTTGATATTCAAAATCGCATCTGCCAGTGCCACGATCGAAGAACATATCGTTCGGACAGAGGCAAGTGAACGCACGTCCCACTCGGTCCAACGTCACGCACAACGCCCCTGGAGGGCAGGGTTTTGCAGTTTTGCAAACAATTTTCTCGTCTGAAAGAAAAGTCACTGTGTGTCGATCGTGAAAAAATTTACTGACTTCAACCAATCAAAACTTCGCAAAACACCAACAACTCAGAAAACAAAACAACTGCATCATACCATCGACAGAGAGCAGCTGCTTCGACGGATGAAAGACAACCAACGCACCGGAGTGGAAAATTTGATCGTGCTCGAGCAATGTTTGAACGGATTCGTTGCCGTACTTGGATATCATTTTCACTTTCGAGTCAAGGTATGTTGAAAAATAAACAACATCCTCAAACACACTGATAAACCAGGGTTTGTCTTCAGCTGCAACAGACAAACAACACGGTGAAACAAACAACCGTCAGCACAGAAAGCAAATGTGTTGCAAACATGAAATAAAAAAAAAGCATACTGTATTCAAACGACCGTACGAGGTGCCGATGACGACCGTCCAATTGGACAGTTTCGATCGAAGATGTTTTCGGATCAGCCCAGTACAAGCGCTCGTTTGGCTCGTCGACGCTAAGTCCAGTTGGGTAGTACAAGTTGTTGGCAACCAGTGTCCGGCGTCCAGTGCCGTCCAAAGCTGCCGACTCAATTCTCGCACGCTGGCGTCCAGTGTCCGTCCAGAACAACAATCTGTACGTCGTACTAATTGCCAAACTGTACGGCATGGCCAAATTTTTCCTGATCAACGCAATCGATACTGAACCATCCAGCGAGGCAATGTTGATCATTTTCGCTGACAAATCAGTCCAATAAATGTGCTCGTGCAGCCAATCCAACGCCAAACCGACAGGATGTTTCAAGCCTTGCAAAAGTACCTCGGCTCCAGCGTCGCTGCTGTCCAGCAAACCGCCAGCCGCTGAGCCGAAAACTTCTCGTCTGACAACGCGTCCTGGTTCGACGATCTGCTTTCGTGATACGGTGCCGTTGTGGGCGTCGGTCCAATAAATCGACACGGACGAAAACGCGCCATCCACCTCGGCCGGCATGATGCGATAGTCGAAACTGCTGACGCGTGAATTCGGCATCACAATTCGATCGTAATGGAATTTGGTGTATGGATCAATGGAACGAATTTCCTCATTGGCGACGACCAACAACGCCGGCAAAGAGCCTGGACACACGAAACACAAACCGATCGACATGAGCCACAAAAAATATACACCACGACAAAACAGAATAACACCAAAAAAAAATTATCATCGCTCACCGTCGGCTCGACATCGGTTTGGATTATTCCCATCGACACTGTAACCTCTGGCACAATAACACTTCGCGCCGCGACCATTTTTGCTCAATTCACACTTCTGAGAGCAGAGACCGAACGCTGAACAACGATCTGTTTCTAAATTTATTACAATGAAAAATCTGTACCACCCAATACAACACATACCGCAATTCAACTCATCCGACATGTCTCCGCAATGATCGAAAAAGTCACACCTGTACCGTTTTGCTATACATCTACCATTGCGACAACGAAACGGACAATCGCCTGCATATACACATCACATCAATTACAACTGAACAATGAGAAGAAATTAAACGGTACACATACATGATGGTCGCGGTTCGTCAGAACCATCTTTGCAGTGTTGCACACCGTCACAGTGCAAATGTGCCGGATAGCACATTCCGTCTGCACATTTTCGATAACTCGGCGGGCAGCCTTTCATAGCTAAACAAGCATTGAAATAAAACAATGTTCCACAACAGCAACAACAACAAATTCATCGTGTTATTATTTACCGCACAGTGATGAATCTTCATCTGAACCATCTATGCAGTCGCGCTGTCCATCGCAAATCCATCCACTTCGTATGCACTGATTCGACTGACGGCATTGAAACTCTGTACGATTGCAAGTGCCATCTGATGCAAACAATCAAATGAATAAATAAATAAATAATCAAAAAAATACAAATCAAGCGGATAACAACAAAAAGCAGCGCTTACCGCATTCAATTTCGTCAGATTTATCACTGCAATCCGCCTCACCGTCGCATTTCCATATTTTCGGTATGCACTGCATTCCATTTTTACAAGCAAACTGAGTAGAACGACACGTTACAAAACCTAAAAATTACAGCAATTGCATAACACAATTTCATTGGTGCACGCCCAAGTGGATGAGTTTCAAATTGTACGCACGCAAAATGGTCGACAAAATTAATTATTATTCATTATTACCTGGCAAGCAACCAGCGGCCGCAGTTTCGTCACTACCGTCATCGCAGTCTCGTTCGCCATCGCACAACAAGCTTTGCATGATGCACTGCCTGCCGTCATGACAAGTCCATTCGTGCAAACCACAAACCACCACTCCTCTTCTGGTACAGTTCAACTCGTCACTGTAGTCCGCACAGTCGGGATAACCATCGCAATACCAGCTGAAAATAATACAAGTTAACACATACGACAAAAGTAAGTATAAGCAATATTTTTTTGCACAAAAAAATTCTACAAAAGTTTTCCATCTAAACAACTAATTTACACTACTCGATGTTCTTCTTTTTAACACTACATTATTGACGAACAATTTTTTGTTACATTACCATTATTTTATCGCATCTAAACAAACGGCGTTTTACAAATTTGTTGAAATTCTGTGCACAAACAACTATTCCTCCCACTAATAAAAACCGAAATAAATATATTATCTAAAAAAAAAGAAATTCAAGAAACCTTTTCGGAATACAGCGGCCATCTCCTTTGCATGAGAAACTGTTACTACCGCACGATCCACTGGAACAGTTCAGTTCGTCTTCACCATGCAAGCATTCTTTCTCACCGTCGCATCGCCACGACTTTGGAATGCATCGTCCCTCTGGACAGCGAAATTCATCACTGGAACATGTTTGATTGCCTGAAATAAAAAATAACATTCAAACGGACATAATGGGAAAATTCACATTAAAAAAAGTTCTTCGCTTTCAAATTTTATCAATACCATGCATATTGGAAAACTTACGACAGTTCAATTCATCTTCGCCATTTTTACAATCTTTCTGCCCATCGCAGACCGCCAAATATGGGATACATATTCTCGACAACGGACATTGATAATAACCAGCACTGCACACTTTTACAGCTTGAAAAGCAACACATAACAATTACGAATCTCTCTTCAACATCAACAGACAAGCAAGCATCACTTCAATCAATATCAATGGAGAGTTTTAAAATACCCCATATATATCATGAATAAAAAAAAACAAATACACTAGTTATAAACTCAACAACTCTCTTACTGCAGTTGCTTTCATCTTCTCCGTTCGGACAGTCGATCAATCCGTCACAAAAGCTTTGCTCAGCAATGCAAATGGACGATTTATAACACTTCCACTGACCAGGTACGACACAATCGTACGTAGCTGCAAACATGTGTAAAAACAATTGTTAGTTTAGTTTGTTAAAATTTAAATTTATCAGTAAAACTGCTGTTGTTCCGCCGCTTACTGCAATTGATTGTAGTCAGGGATCCTTTCCCTTCGTCGCCTCCGTCTGGGCAATCAATTTTACCATCGCACAGTCTATTGGCACTGAGGCATGTACTACCGTCCGCACAGGCGTACTGACCAGGCAAACAGTGAAATGCTGGACAAGCATTCGGAGCAAAGTACAATTCATCTTGCCCATCGCCACAATCGTCCTGACCATCGCACCGCCACCACGACGGTATACATTTGAACGTTTTCGTACAGATAAAATGTGATCTACATTTCACAGCAAATAACACGTTTATAACAAACAAACAGAGCAAAACAGTTATCCAACATACGGTTGACAATCGGCCGCACAGTTATTGTCACCTTGCTTCTGGAATCCGTTCGGACAATCACAAGTGTAGGGCTTTGATTCATTTCTCGACACAAGGCAAAGAGCGGCGCACATGCCATGTCTTCGACATGGCGCGTAAGCAGGAGCTAAATATAAAACAAATGCACGTGAGAATGTGTGTGTGGGTGGGTGGGTGGGTGGGTGCGTGTGTTTGGGGAAAAAGGGCGAAGATAAGAAAAGATATATAAATAAATTACACACCTTTTGGCTTTGACGCCGGGTGTACCACGGTTATGCCCATCGGTGCATACGGAAGGCGTGGAATGATCAACGATCGATTTTGTCCAGAATGCTTTTGCACTCGCTGTACAGTGCCCGTTTCCCAATCAGTCCAATATAGAAAATCTTCAAACAAAAACATGCCAAACGCATGGAATGCTTGAAACGTGTTCACTTTGCGAACTTCGGTTCCATCGTAATTGGCCATACCTGAACATAGCAAAAATTTATAAAAAAACAAAAAAACTGTATTCGTCAACGCTAACCAATGTAATTCAGGCCAGCGTCACCCCAAAACACCCTCTTCATGACGTAGTCGAGTGTTAACGCGTTTGGCCACTTCAAAGAATTTGTAACAATCAACATAACATTGCTTCCATCCAAATCCATACGACCAATATGTGCATGTAAACCCCAATCAGACCAAAATAAATATCTGCAAAAAAATAGAAGGTAATGCAAAAATTTCAACAATTTCAAAATCGTTCAAAAATTAATGGAATTACATTAAACTTAAAAACACAAAAAAACACAAATTTAAAATTTAAACACAAAAAATTAAAACTACAAACACAAAAATTACACAAAATTAAAAAACACAAAAAAACAAACAAACAAACCCGGCTAATGGATCAACAACAACAGCACGAGGCTGCTTTAACGGCTTGCCTTTGAGCAAAACTTTCCTGAATTGACCATCCAATCTGGATACTTCGATAGTATCAGTACCTTTATCACACCAGTACAAATTGCGCGCCACCCAGTCGACCGCAAGTCCATCCGGACTGCGCAGATCATGCCAATGCAAAATCTAAAAATCAACCAATTAATTAAAACAAATTCAAATCAGTGTTCTCTTTCTTTGTTTCGTTTCACAATTTTTGTACAGTATTCCTAGCAATAAATAAATCCGCAACCAACCTGCCAACCAGTTCCGTTGAGAAACACTCGACCAATGTAAACAGAAAGTTGAGAAATGTCTGACCAATAGACGCGATCCTCTTCAAAATCATAATCAATCGCAATGGCATTGGTGAGATTGATCAGCACGTGACCGACCACTTCACCCTGCATACCGTATCTTTTGATCACCGATCGGCTGCACACTAGCAACTCTGGTGCTACTGAAATTGAACACAATTATTGCACTAACAATTAATGAATCATAATAATGAAGCAAAATGATAAAATTAAAAATTTTTTTAATGAAAGTAAACAATAAATTGAATTCACTTTTGAAACGTTTCACCAACCAATATTGCAAATATAATTTACACATTCATACACATATAACTTACTATCATCAGTGTGCTTGCATGTCACACCATCCGCATCTAAGACATATCCATCAGATACACATTCACAGCTGAAGCTACCAAAACGATTGTAACAAGTCTGTGAACAAGGATAGGTCTCGGTACATTCGTCTATGTCTAAATCAGAACAATATATACATCAGATGTGCAAGTTTTTGATGCGTTAAAAGAATGGCAAAAAACAAAACTCACCAACGCACGAAGTTCTGTCTTCAGCTAAGCGAAAGCCAGGGTTGCAGGCGCACTCGTAACCAATTTTCTTATCAACACAAACGTGTTCACACATGTGAACAAGAAACGAGCATTCGTTCACATTGCAAAGATGCCCCTCGTCTGACCAATCGCCACAGTCATTCTGCCCATTGCAAGTAAGCGATTCGTCGATGCACACACCGTTGGCGCATTCATATTGATTACTTTTGCATGTTGGCGCTTTCAAAGCTTGAAAGTTGAAAACAATTGCTGTATACGATAAATAAATAAATAAAACACTCTACCAAAACACTGTTCTGGATCTTCGTCCGACTTGTCTTTGCACTCCTCAATGCCATTGCACTGCCATCTATTTGGAATGCACTGACCGCTGCTACATCGAAATTCCCACGGATGGCAATTTTGTCGTTCTAAGCAAAAGAAAAGCTCAATCAACCACAATCTCGATCATCCAACAAACAACATAGGTTTATTTCATCATTCAAAAAAATGAAACACAAATTATTTGTAATTTCAATTCAGTTTTTACCACAATTTTCAGGCTCGTCCGTGCCATCACCACAGTCGTCATCGCCGTCACAGTAAAATTCTGACAACAAGCACATTCCATTTTTGCACTGAATCTCATTTTCCAAACAAATGAACAAATAACCTCAACAAAAATTTTTTCAATACGACAAACTGATGCACACAATGGGCACAAAAAACGCCTACTGCAGTTGCGCTCGTCTGATGCAAATGAGTCACCACAGTCGTCTTTGTAATTGCAAATTTTACTGTAGGGTAAACATTTCCCATTGGCGCATTTGAATTCTTCACATTCTTCGGTGAGTGCTTCAAATTATTACAGAAAACGTAAACTATCCGTACAAATCAGCAAACAGTAGCAACTAGCACTGCTTAAAAATAACGCGACAACAAAAAGAGCAAAAAAAAGCAAAAATTTACCACACATGATCGGATATTCGTCGTCACCATCCGAACAGTCCGGAGTGCCATCGCACAGCCAACTTCTCGCAATGCACGAGTTGTCGCGACACTTGAATTCAGTGTACGCATCACAATTCTGCGGACTATCATCTGCAAATGAGAGAACAGAAAAAAATCCAAAATCGCTAGCTAATTCGTCGTATTAATTAATTTAATTAATTGAAACAAAAAAAAATTCACTCTACCTAGCTCACCACAGTCTTCTTCGTCAGATCCGTCGGCACAATCGCGCTCACCATCGCAACGCCAACTTCGTGGTATGCACTTCTTCTGTGAACGGCACATAAAGGAATCTTTCAAAGTGCACTTTTCCACAGCTTTGGCCACTAAAGTAAAAAATATTCAATGCAAAAAAAATAATAAAAAACAAAACCACCAACCTGAGCAGACCGCTTCGTCAGAATTGTCCCAACAATCGTTGCTTCCATCACAGATCCAATCGTCCGCAATGCATTGGGTAGTAAATTCACAGTTGTGCAACGGCTTTCCATGAACAACCAAAGCGCTGCAATTGCGCTGGGCTAAAACAATGCCACAGATAACAACAATATATGAATAAATGCTTCAACAATAAACATATCCATACGACAATTCATCTCGTCACTAGCATCGCTGCAATCGGGTTTGAAATTACAACGATTCTGAATACCAATGCACACGCCATTGTTGCAACGAAACTGAGTTGTATTATGACACGCTGAAATGGAGACAGTATATATATATATATATATATATATATATATGTATACTGTAATTCAATAAATCAATAACAAAAGTTTTTCCTCACGGCAGTTATTTTCGTCGCTAAGATCACCGCAATCGTTGACCCCGTCGCACAATTTTTCTTCTTCAATGCACATACCGTTGTCACAGAGATTGAATCCGGCCGGACAATCTCGACTTGTGCAATAATCCGCACGTTCGTCATCACCGTCTCTACATTCTGGCACACCGTTGCAAGTCAATTCAATCGGGATGCACTGCCCACTGGAGCAAGTGAATTCAGTATTGGAATTGCAATTGGATTCCATATCTGAGCAAGAAAATGTTTGTTCACTTTCACAATGTAATTATAAAAGTTTTTAAATAAGTTTGTCTGTTGAACATGAACAAAAATATGATTAAATACAATACCAATACAACTATATCCGTCGGACGATAACACACGACCAGGCAAACAACCGCACATCGGTTTACCCAACGAGTCGACCAAGCAAAGATCTGAACATTTATTTGCAGAATCATCGCTGCAAACATCCACACTGCCTGAAACAAAAAAAATAAATAATTCAATTTACCACCAACATAATAATAATAATAATAATAATAATAATAATAATAATAATAATAATAATAATAATAATAATAATAATAATAATATAGTTCACTTTTACATGTATTAGAATCGTTAGCAACGGCAATTATTGCCATCAATTGGCTGTGATCGTTGCGTTGAACAAGTGTAAATCCGGCACCGGAGAATTTTTCCACTCTCACCACGGCTCGCAATACCCAATCGGTCCAGTACAAGTAATCTTTGTAAATGGCCAATCCAAACGGATGACTCGGCTTACCGACGACCACAACCACACGCCCTGAACCATCATATCGACAGCGTTCAATTTTATCCAAACGAGCGTCGGACCAGTACAATTCTTTGACAAGAAAGTCAATGGCGATGGAATTCGGTGTTCGAATATCGCTAGTGATGATTGCTCGACGTACAGCACCGCTCAAATATGAAGTCTCGATGCTTGGTTCCAGCGGATTCCAGTTGGCCCAAAATAAGCGCATTTCACAAGGATCAACAGCAATGCCCCGAGGTTTGTCGAACATAGGATTCAACTGCAACACTTTCGTACGTCTACGGGGCAACGCTGCATGCACGCCGACGTGTACTCGGTTGATGGTCGCATTGGTGTAGCTAGTCCAGTAGAGATCTTGGTGTAAATTATCAAAAGCCAAACCCTCGATTGATCCTTCATCTTTGAAATTTTCATGAAAAAAAAACAAAACAATTTTATGCTTAACAAACAAACAATAAACTACAACAACAATAACAATAATACCGGATACAAGTTCGACAAAAGATTTATCGATCGAAGCATTAGCGGTGATGTTGACCATGAAAATACTGCCCAATTTAATGTCAGAATAGAAGAGTCGCTTGAACTGGCTATCATAAGCTAAACCAACCACGTTGCGTATAAAGCGTTCATTTTCCATCGGAGGATACGGAGCATTTTGGTTTTCCCGTTCGTCCAGATAGCCGAACACGATGCTCTGCACTTTGGAGTAGACGAGAAACGATTCATACGCTGTGCATATTATTTATGAAATAATTTTAATAAAAAAACAATTTTTATTGGCTTCAAGAGGTTTGTATTTTGAAAATTTCATTTCAATAAATAATAATAAAGAAAATACAATTCAATTCAACAAAAAAGAAAACAAAGAAGAATACTTACGAGCACATGTTTTGTTGTCCGGTTGCAATTTTCCAAATGAACACATGCACAGGTGGGGTCGCTTTCTGCCACGATACAAGCACAAATGTTCACAACCACCGTTGTTCAACATGCATGCGTTGCTACCTGAAAATCAAGCCAACCATATGTTGTTTAGCTAGTAAATAAAACAGAAATTTTTTACCTGATTGCGTGCGCACGTCAAATACTTTCAAATCTCTGACAGAATTCTTGAGCTGATGTTTAGTGGTCTTGATTATGGTCAAAAAGAACCTCTTCTGCGAGTCACAGTACATGATACTTCCGTCTTGCATGTTGCTAAAGACAAATAAATTTGCACTTTTAAAGTAATCAAAAAAAACAATTTAAAATTCTATTTACCGATCGCTCCAATATACACGATTGTTGTGCATGGTAAAAGCAGTGTAGTAGCTGATGTTGGAATTGTAACTGTGCATCACGTGCACTCCGGATCCATCATATGCTGAACAAGCGATGACGCTACGACTTTGATCTAGCCAACAGATGGACTTGGAATCAGTATCCAATTCAAGATCAGAACAATTGAACGCCGCAACTATTTGGCGTTGTTCACTGCCGTCCAACCAAGCACGTTGCACTCCGGATGCATTTAACCAAAACAAATACCTGAAAAAAATTAATTGAAATAAATATGAATAAATAAATATGACTATCGACAACATATAATAATTAAAATAAAAAGCTACCCTTCTCGTGGATCTACTTGAACAGATCGAGGAATGTCGTCCGGTTGATAAACAACTACATTACGATGCAAACCGTTTATCCGAGCAACTTCGATAGTTCCTCGCCGTTTGCCGCGCTCTGCGGCAACGAAACCATTCGTGAAATATACATTTCCTTATAAATAAATAAATAAATAAATATTCAAAATTGTCCAAGTTTGAAAAGCAAATAAATAAAGTATACCCGCTATCCAGTCGATCGCCAACGAACCAAGTCGAGCATTGCGATCACTGAAAATGACCATCCGGCCTGAGAGATCACGTTTCATTGAGACAATTTCATTTTTCGCCGTATCCGTCCAGTATATACGATCTTCATAGCCGAGAAAGTCCAAAGAAGTGGGAGATTGGACGCCAGATACTGGAGCTAAAGTGGATAAACCTCGTTCGTTGACACCGGCAATTTTTCCCCTTTGACAATACAACAATTGCATTTCTTGACCTGTGTGTGAGTGTATGAAACAAAAAAATTCGCTATTCACAACAAAACACAAAATTGAACAATTTGCAATCATTACCAATACAAGAGCGTTTGTCAGGCGACAGGGTGTAGCCAGTAGCACATTCGCAAGTTGCCTGAGTGCTCGACAACGGTATGCAAAGATGTTGACAATCCAAATGCGATTTGGTGCAAGCATTTTTGGCTGGAAAATTCAAAATTCAAAGTAGAAAAAAGAATAAACGTAAGCTGGTCAATTTTTACCTTGGAAAAGTTTGCTATTGGGAAGGAATGTTCTCAATGCCGTTATTTCACTGGTACTGTTGCGCACAAGTTGATACAACAATTCGCCGCTGCCTAGTGTGACAAGACCTACGGCAGGATCTGTGGCAGTGATGCGATTTGATTCAAAAATGTAGAAGGTGTCATTTTCGACGAGATCCATCAACGTGGGATGTACATTGTCAGAAAAGCTGAACACGCTTTTCTGATCATTGATCAAATTGATTGAATGCAATGAAAATGTCTTCCTGTCAATCCAGTACAATAAATTCCTCTCCAAGTCTATACGCAAATCTGTAAAATAAAACAAAAAAATATTTAAAAAATATTCCCCAAATAAATAAATTTACAATAGTATTAAATATTAGTTCAATTCAATTCAAATAGAGCAACTTACAAGATGGATCACCCAAATATGTAGGATCAATGTTCAATGGTTGTATGGAATCGCCATTTAATTTAGCCGACTGAATTGCTTTTGGTTGTAAACCAACGTCAATCCAATACATTTTTCTAAAATTAAAAATATAAAAACTACACATTTCACGTTGCTCAAAATTCGTTTACCCTAGCAAAGGATGAACAGCTAAAGAGATGGGCTTCACAACACCGCCGGGACTTTGCCTGGTGCTTTGTATGAGTACACGACGAAACAGACCATCCAAGGAAGTGATGGATATTTCAGCGTGATCGTCCGTGTAAGAAGAGAAGTACATATTTCTCGATATCCAATCTATTGCCAAACCGAATACGTTGTTCAAATCTGAAAATGATTCCCCCTTCAGAAAAAGACACAAACATACAACTGAACACTGTAAACAGCAACGAGCAAAACGAACCAGAATTGATGACCGCATCGCTGAAGGAGCCGTTCAAAAACGCTCGATATATGGTCGCCGATTTGCTGTCAGACCAATAAAGTTGCCTGGTGATCGGATCCAGGTCCATTGCGGTGACGTTCTCGACCGCAGCACTGGTCATAATTGGAATCAAATTCTGTTCTGACATATCACCAACCATGCTGACTATTCGCTTCGGCTGAGCTACAATCACGGCGTGAGCAATGTCTGAAACAACGTCAACGTAAATAGGAATTTGATTTTTCAATTTTCTTCTTCATTATTATTATTATTATTATTATTATTATTATTATTACCGACACATGTACGCATATCGCTGGCAAGCTTGTAAAAGTAGGGACATTTGCAAACGGCCTTCTGATCACTAACCAACAAACACAAATGCGAGCAGCCTCCATTGTTCTGTCCGCATGGATTTTTTCCTTTCCTCGGCTGTCTGGACGGGTGTAAAATTTCCAAATCAAATGGCTGCCCGTTGGTTCCTTGAATAATTTGTACACTACTGCCGTTCCATTTGTTCGCCTAAACATGGGTGAAGAGAAAGGGAAATTAAAAAAAAATTAATTCCACACAAAAGGAAAAAAGAAAATCTTACTCGAACAACAGAATTCACTCTCCAATCGGTCCAGTAGACAAAATCTTCAAACACCGTTATAGCAAACGGGTGTGACATGAAATCGTGATTGGACAATACCAAATGATGATCTTGGCCGTCGTAGTTGACAGTGTGAATTGAATCGGATCTGCAGATGAAGAGAGAAATGAGAAAAATTAAAATAAAAATTGAATAATTTTTCACTTCGCGTCGGTCCAGTAGAGACGTTCGGCAATGTAATCGATTGTCAAACCGTTCACCCAGCCGCCCCCTTTCACCGAACGAACGCTGAGCAAGCTGTGCACGCGTTCAGTGCCGGCCAGAGTGCTGCGTTCAATACGCGGATTGGTCTCTTCCCAGTCGGTCCAGAATAGTAAGCTTTAAAAAAAAATTTTTGCAAAGCTTGCTCTGATTGCGCTTTTTTCTATTTATTATTGTAAACTCTCTTTTCGTCTAGCTTACCCTTTTCTCGGATCGACGGCCAACGATCGCAAACTCTGCATCTTTCCGGATACGATAGCAGTACGGTAGGTGCCATCGAATTTGCAAACTTCGATCTGATCGAGCGTACTGTCGACCCAGTACAAATTCTGACCAATCCAATCGACCGCTATACCCTCGGCCGTGGCGACACCGTGTTGCACAATCGCGACCACGTCGTCCAGTGTGGAGGACAATTCAGCGCTGGACATGTGGCCGCGGTATATTCGATCGGTGGAGATGTCGGTCCAGAAAATCAACGACGACGTTCCGGATGAATTGTAGTAAAAGTCGACAGCAATGCTGTTGCGCAGATTGGATACCAGCGAAACGGCGGCAGCATCGCGCCTCAAACCGATCAACCGAATCTCGTGACGACTGGAGAACATGACGTACGGTGTTTCAGGCTGGGCGGATTTGCAGGAAAATTTGTTCGACGACAAAACGTACCCTGGCTCACAGTAGCAATAATAATGCACACCTTGAGACTGGCAATGCTGACTGCAAACACCCCACTGCGTGCACGGATCCCGAGCTGAAAAGTTGAACAAGCAAAGGAAAATGAATAAGTTTCACACGTCTTTTTGTCAAAAACCCCTGTCCCCCTCCTCTGTCTCATCTCTCTGGTATAGCAGCAGCAGCTTACGTGAGCATGTTTTCTTGTCCGGTTGCAGAAAGTAGCCATCTCTGCAAGAGCAGACGAAACCGTACGGACTGTCGTAGCAGAGTTGATCGCACAGTTTGCCGTGCAAGCACTGTTGGTCAGAGCACATTCCACCCTCGTCACTTCCGTCTGCACAATCGTCCACCCGGTCACACAATTTCGAAAGCGGCAAACAAGTGGTACTGTCGTTCAAGCAGACAAAGTTCGGCTCAACGCAGTGTTGTTTTTCAACTGTAAATTGCAAAAAATACAAAACCGAAACACAGAAACGCAGCTATTATTTATTATTACCGCAGAATGATTCGTCGGATCCGTCTTCGCAGTGAGTGTTGCCATCGCAGACGAGCGATTTCAACAGGCAACGTGAACTGTCGTTGCAAGTGAACAAACTTGGCGGGCAATCAAAATCAGTGCAATTTTGCTCGTCTGAACCGTCCAAGCAGTCGACGTCGCCGTCGCAGTGGAACAACGACCGAATGCACTCGCCGGATATTAGACAGTGGAACTGATTTACACCGCAGTCGTTGGAATCTTTGACGCATCCGAGTTCGTCAGAACCGTCCGCGCAGTCCGGGTAGCCGTCGCATTTGTACAACGAACTGATGCACGGACTAGTGGCAGTACAGCGGAACTCTTCGCCCGGCACGCAGCCAAAATCACAATGCAACTCGTCCGAACCATCCCGACAGTCGCGGTCGCCATCGCAAACGTAGCTCATCGACAAGCACTGCTTGTTGGTGCAAGTAAACTGCGTCGGATGGCATTTCGGGTAGGCTTGAAACAATATGGAAAATCAAATTACAAAATCACCACTTCAGCACGTTCACACTGTATATGCATACATATATGTATACTGTATATGTATATATATATTAAAATGTATAATATGTTGATATATGACCTCGTACTACATATATATATATATATACATATATATATATACATACCACAGTTGTCATGCTCGTCCGAAGTGTCGCCCAAACCACAGTCGTATTCGTGATCACAGACCCATTCTTGCAGCAAGCACTTTTTCGTCGTCGCACATTGGAATTTACCCTCGCCGCAGGTGCTGTCTAAAACACAAAACAGAAAACGCTACGTGACGTGAGAGCAAAAAAACCTATCCGTGGGAAAAAAAAGCAAATTTTCCCACAGTCGACCACCACCAACTTTCACAATGCAACTCGTCGTCACCATCTTGACAGTCAACTTCGCCATCGCAACGCCAAGATTCAGGCAAGCAACGGTTCGACCGGCACTGGAACTGATCTTGCCGGCACGTGTGGTTGTAGCAGGGACCGTCCGGGCTGGTGTTCTCTTCGTCAGAACCGTCTCCGCAGTCGTCGTCGCCGTCGCAGACGTAGCGCTGGTCAACACAGCGACCGTTGCGGTGGCACTGGAACTGAGTGCCGGTGCAGCGGACCGGCGGTCGCCAGTGGGGCACCGGCTCGCATTGGCCCTGCCTGTTGGCCATCGGCCTGTATCCGTCTGCGCACCAGCAATTCGACCGACCCTCGCTGTACAAGCACAAGTGCGAACACTGGCCGTTGTTGGAGCCGCAGCGGTTGGCCACGGGAGTGGCCATCCTGGAGCGCGAGGTGTCGTTGTTCAACAGCAGCAAGTCGAACAACGGTGACGCGGTCGAGTACATCACCTCGACCGCGCCCTGCTTGGCCTGACCAGTGTTGGGATTGATGTCGGACAACGCGACGCGCATCACAGTGCCGTGGCGGAACTCGGTCCAGTGGAGCTTGCCGTCGAACACCGCCAAACCGTACGGGTGGGTGGGGGCGTCGGTGAGCACGAGCTGACGGTCGGTGCCGTCGAAGCGGATGCGCTCGACGCGGTCCAAGAACGCGTCGCACCAGTACAGCCAGTGGTGAACGTAGTCGAGAGTGAGGCCATTGGGCCAGTGGAGCTGATGGTCGCCGCGGACCAGCGGTCGCCGGCCCGTGCCGTCCATATTGGCTCGCTCAATACTAGCGGCCGGGCGGTTGGTCGTGGCGCCCGGTACCGACACTATTTCCGACCAATCGGCCCAGAACATCAAGCCCATCGCCGGGTGGACGCAGATGGCGCGCGGGTGTGACAGGGCGCCGGAGGAGAGAAGCACACGGCGACAGGCGGGTTGGTCGATGCGCAGCACGCTGATCGTCGCCAAGGCATCGTCAGTCCAGTACAAGTTGCCAGCTACCCAGTCGACCGCCATACCGGCGCAACTGCCCACGAACGTGTCGACTAGCACGTCCCGGTCGCCGGTCTCCAAGTTCTGACGGTAGATTGCGTAGCGTGAAGCGTCGGCGAAGTAGACGTCGCCGCGGATGGCGTCGGCAGCGATGGCGGTGGGCCGGCCGATGCCGCGAACCGGTCTGACGGTCGAGTAGCCAGCGGCCAGTGTCGTGGCCGGTATGCCGAGTATTGCGCCGGGTTGTGTGCGTCCGAATAGCAGAGTCGGATATGAAAAGGCGAGCCGGCAGACACCCCTCAGGCCAGCCTCCCAGTGCAGCTTGTAACCTTCGGCGCAGAGACAACGTACGCCGTCGGCACCACCTCTGCCGCCACCAGCCGGTACGCAAATTTGGTCGCAACCGCCGTTGTCCACCGCACACGACGACCTCGGCCAACGGCTAGCCGGTGCATGAGCAACTGGCTGCCGTTGGCGATGGAAAATTTTAATACTGTAAGCGCGTGTAAAATCGCGCCTGGCAAACGATTTCACCGTCGAACCGTCGACTTTACTGATGCGCACGATCATGTTCTTGAAATAGTCGGTCGCGTACAGGTGTTTCTCAAACAAAGCCAACGAGTGCAGACTTTTCACACCCATGCCGGATAGTACAGTACGCGGCCGGGATGTTCGCTCGTAGTCGACCACGCGCACGTACTGCAGGTAATTGTCGAGCCAGTAAACGCTGTGTGTGGCGTAATCCAACACCACACCGTGAGGATAGATGACGCTGACGTCGACAAAGCGGGTCAAATTCGAACCGTCCATGTTAACTCGTACTAAGCTCGGCTGAAAGCTTCCCCAGTCTGTGATGAATATGTACCCCTCTCGCGGATCAATGGCAATATCCTTCGGCTTGTCCAACGTTCCAGAAAGCAAAGTTACACATCTGTCCAGTATAGCCGTACAAACGAACAAACGATCATAAGTATCATCTATGAAATACCAATTGCCATTGATCCAATCTTTGGCAATCTGTTCAACTCCTACAAGCACAGAGGATGATGCTTTTTTATTTGAATCATCGACAATTCTCAGACAAGACAAAACAAAACACAACACAAACCATCCAAACAATATTCCGCTTCATAATACCAAGTGTGCTCTTTGTCAAAATTGTCCACGCTCGCACACTGCATCACACGCTTCTCATTTTTCGGTTCCAAACCAATAATAGTAAGCTAACAAAATAAACATCAATACAAATACAAACATTAAAAACAATAAAACATACCCAGCAAGCCGTACGATTGCGATGATCAAAGTCGAGCGGATTCAACGAACGGCCTTCAATTGTACCGATAATATTGAAATTCAAATCGCTGATCAGCACCGCTGCACCATTTGTTATCAAAATCGTCGCCGGCTCATCCGCAGGCTCTGCAAAAATGAAACTAAATCAACAAACCAAACGAACATTTATTTCATTATCACCATTTATAGCTGCACAATCTGTTTGATTATGCAAACTATAGCCATCTACACTGCTGCATTGCACTTTGTCATCGTTGAATGAACAAATTTGATCACACGGGCCAACGTGGCCATCTTTTTCGGCAAGGCATGGATTGTCCTCTGAACAATCCAACAACAATATTAATTATAATTAATTTGAAAAATATAGATCAAAGCTAATATTAAACAGAAAAATTTAAACAATATCACCATCAAGTTGCATACTTATTCAGCATCTCTAAAACTTGAAAGAACAAAACAAAAAGAAACTTACTGATACACTGCCCTCTACGAGGCTTTTTACCAGGAGGACAATAGCAACGCATTCCTCCGTCGGGCGTTGGTTTCTG
The DNA here is from genome assembly GCA_001447645.1 of Trichinella pseudospiralis. Lineage (NCBI taxonomy): Eukaryota > Metazoa > Nematoda > Enoplea > Trichinellida > Trichinellidae > Trichinella > Trichinella pseudospiralis. Next base: position 74,127 of record JYDV01000070.1, on the reverse strand, counting down.
GCCATAGGTGCAAGTTATATTTCTTCCCGCAAAAGCTGAAAACAACAATATCAACAGAGCAAAACCGCTTTTTCTTTTTTCTCGAAGTTGAAATGAATGCATCAAACCATCCATCATACCTGAACAAAATGGTCCCTCGTCAGAACCGTCCGGACAGTCCAAACGGTCGTCACAAAATTTCACCAATTCAATGCACACATCCACGGTTAAACAACGATGAAAATTTGGCAAACAACTGAACGCCTGCAAGCAGTGTTCGTTCTCTTCGTCTGAGCGATCAATGCGACCATCCACCGTAACGCCACAGTCGGCGTCGAGATCACAACGATAACCCAAAGGTATACAATGACCAGTAAGTAGACATGTAAACTGTTCTGGAGAACAAGCCCGTGGTGCTAAAAGAAACCCGACACAATTTTACAAACATTCCAAAAGAAATTAACAATTACAATAACGCAGGTATGATTGATACTTGAAAATCAAGATACTGTAGCATTGCAACATTTCACCTTCGCAATTAAAAATTAACTTATCCATGCACTATGCATAATTATTTTGTCGTATTAATCATTATATTATTATCGTTATCTTTAATTCGCACGATGAATATGCTATTCAAAAAATTAACTTCTGCACACCTCGACAATGTATTTTTATTCATTTTTTCTTTGAATTCTCATTGTTCAGAATTATAAAGATTTTTACTTTGAAATAAGCAATTTTTCATATTCAATTTTCTTCATAATTTACATTTTGTAAAAGTGCTGCTTTATCTTAATTTAAAAAACTATACAGTGTGAAGACAAAAGGAAATCAACCACCAGACATTTACTAATGTAAATTGCATTTGTGTAAAAATTGAAAATCTAAATAATTTAATGTAAATATCGAAATTCATAAAATCTGCCAATACGATGTACTCTCACTAAACCCGTATGTACGTAAATAATTACGTGAAAAGAAGTTTATATTTTTATCGCAGTTTTCAAAACTCTCACTTCACCACTTACAGACTTGGATCCAAAAAAATCCAGATAACATTTCTCACTAAATCCATGCACTACTGGTGAAGACACATTACTATTCTAATAAATTTAAAATTATGGTAATTTTCTCAATTTATTAAAAAAAACACGAGCAATTACAACTTAACCAACTTCTAGTTGCCATTTTGAAATAAATCTAAAACAAAACTTTTAATTACTAAATTATGGTTCAATTTTTCCCTGTTTACGTTGAAAATAAAAATTGTGATCTGAAAAACTTTTTATCCCACCTGATCGTATAACATTATTAAGTATATTACGCTATAAGTGTACTCACGACATTTTTCAGGTGTTTCATCTGTTTGATCAATGCAATCATATTCTTGATCACAAACCCATTTTTTCGGAATACATTTCCCATTATCAATATGCCCATCACAAAATAACTGATCTGGACCGCAAGAGCCTGAAAAAGCACATCATCAAAATGTGAATTTTCCACAAACCATATCAAACCTTGAACAATGCTGAATGGAGCAAGCTCATCCGTTCCAATGTTAAAAACTCCCGTTTCAGCGAAAGCACATGCACAAAAGCATGTGCAAATCACAGCAAACACTCGAACAATAACACCAGACATTACAGCACAACTTTCATTCCTGATCAGATTGACATCCAAAATGTCTAAAACATAATTATAGAAACGCTAAAAATAGAATGCTACAATAAAAAAGATAAACGACGAAAAGAAAGCAATTGCTTCGTTGTTTATAATAAAAATATTGCGAATGTCTTTTTTTAGAAAATTATTATTAAATAAGTACTATTAATAAATTGTGAAGTTAAACTGCTCAACTAAACTATAAAATTTATAAAAGAAAAGCATCGATCGCGTGTGCGTAAACACTTCCACAAATTGTCGGCTAAGTTGCACTTCCATGTGACTTACAGTAGCTATGCATAAATAATAAAGTACAATTCAAAAAAACCAATTTTGCTTGTAGTAGACAAATAAAATTGTATTCAAAATTCATAATCTTACGAATAATTATAATTTTAACTACAGTTAAAGTAAATGCATATGAACCATCTTAATGTTATGCAACACAATTTCATTAATTACAAAAATAAAAATAATTATGTCTAAATAATGCATAATTAAACATATTGAAAATTTTCCTCAATATCATTTTCGTGTTTTTGAAATAATACATAATAAGTTTAGTAAACAAAGTAAAAAAAACAACTTGCAAAATGATGCAATTTGCTATTTATTGAATTCGCTTCAATACAATTCCCATCGTGATAGCACACACAATGGAAATATAACTTGACCTTTGAGTTTTTTTCAAAATGCATATACAATAGAACCCGGTAATAAGGTGTCTCGGCTATTGCAATAGAAATAAACTTAACTATAAATTAATGAATATACTAAGTATATGTATGCAAAGCCGGTTATAACGAGCAAAATCTCTGTCCCCTGAGCTCATGCTTATAACCGAGTTCCACTGTACTACTATACAAAAGTCACCTATAAATCAGTTCTTTTGCAAATAAACAACTAATTACGTTTGTGACCAAGTTCAATTAAAAATTAAATGTATTTGCATATTTTATTAATAATAACATTCTCACTTTTGATTATATTTTACTTTGCTGATAGGTAGGTCAATCATGATGTGGAAAAACTGAAGAGTATCTAACAAGTTCCACACCATAAATTCTTGAATACAACTTTAGAATAGTCACTAGAATACACTAATGCACAGATTGAAAAAAGCAACATCCAATATGCAATGCGAAATTTTAATGTTTTCCAAACTCCTCATTCTAATGGAAAATATCTTCTCAAATGTTCTTTGTTTAAAGAATGTACTGAATCACTTTTCATTTCCCAGTTTTTCAAAATTCAAATTTTCAAAAATTAATTAAATTCAAAAACAATACTACTGATATTACTTATGTTCATCCATAGGTAATTGAAAATGCAGAATGCATAATTACCAAATAAGGAGCAAAATATTGGTTTTGGTTCTTTTCTAGCTAAATTACCAAATGAACGGAAAACTATATTAATTGTCAGAATTGTTAATTTAATTAATTTTCGTTTCACAAAGCGCTTTTCAACTAAAGCAGCTAAAACTATAACTTTCTTAGTGGTTTAGAATTAATTTCTGAAGATAAATTTATTAAGTAGATGGAATGAAAAACATTTACGTGTACTTTTTTGTTGTATTAAAAATGTTAAAATAAAAAACATTACCTGATAATTGTGTAGCTGCGACGTTTGTAAAGATGCAGTAAATCAAATACGTTCCCTTTAATTTCTATAAATAACTTATTATACAATATCAGTAAAATAATTATTCGGGCAAAATGCCTGAAAGCAAATTATCTATTTTCTCGAAGTCAAATAACAGATGCTTTCATTTAAGAGTAGGTGAATAAATGAGTGCTGTAAATAAAAACGCTATTTTATACATTTTAAAAAAATAGTTGAAATATATTATTTGGTAAAGCTGCGTAAAATAAAAGAAAAAATGGGCGTTACTCAATAAAGTATACGGTGGGTATCGAAAATCAAGTATAAAGCGCATGCAAATGCGCTAAAATTACCAATCTGGAAGAACCAATTTAAAAGCAGTGAAAAAGATTCTAATAAATATTTTATAAGTAAAATTTTTAAAATTACGTCATTGCTGAAGAGTTTGTGATTTTTCGTTTTTTAAGCATTTGTAAATAGCTTACGAGACGTTCTGTTTTACAATACTTTTGCATTTGCTAAATTATATAGATAAAATATTTTTAAATAAAACTGACATTTTAAATGTGATATGATAAATTCGTATACCACTCTACCCCAATAATAAAGTTTACATTAAATAATCGGTATTTATTTATAAGAGAATATTTTAAAATGTTTTACATAAAAAATTTTGAGTATTGCAAAATCTTTTTAAAAAATATATGTCAGACAGCTTTTTTACATAAGCTATGTCTTAAGCAAATTTTTATTAATTTTAATTATTTAGTTAATTCAACAATATTATCCATTTAATTTTTGATTAACTTAATTACTAGCAAGTATCAAGCAATGTTTGACTTTATACAATGATTAATCCCTAAATTACATTAAGACTATCACAAATTACGTGGACTTGTAGTTTAATGCTACATGAACAATTTACTGTTAGAATTATCAAACATATTTAAGAAATATATAATGACAACAATAAACACAGCGTAATTAAGCATGTTAAAAAAGCTGATTTTTACTCGAGTAATATTTCTAAAACATCATTTTTTCTCAGAACACAAAAATTATTTGCGCAAATTAATAACTGCACTTTTGGTATAAATTTAAGAGGAATGTGAATGATTATTAACACTGATCCATGATTCTATTATGAAGCTATCAAATATTTTAAAATAAATGGATCGTTCCAAAATCTTTTCACCGTTAACATTATGATAATGATAAAGAAAATATTATATCTATTAAAATCTGTTTTTAATATGCTCAATTTTTAAAACTATGCTTTATATAATTTTAAGTTACACTTCTTAGACTCAACAAAAAATGCTCCTTTTTGTAAAATACTATTTGGTTAACATCATCAAATGCCAGAAGCAGATATCATGCATTGTTTACATACAAAGCAGTGTGACAGTAGACAGCAACAAAAAATATGAATTGTAATTCCAAATTTTTTAATCTATTTAATCCAAATTTATTTGACATTTACTACTTCATACCAAATAAGTTAATAAATTAAAACAAAGCAAAACTTTGATAAATAAAATATTCATGCAAAATTTCTTCTGAATTTAATGCATATGATTTAAAATGTATATATATAACTTTTTATTAGATGATTTATCAATAAACTCTTTTTATACCAACAAGACCAGTTTTGCAAAAAAATGACATTCACAGATTTTTTGCTATTTAATCAATAAATAAATTTTGATTAAAGAAAACTTGCAAATCAATATCATAGAAGAATATTTGATAAGTTATAAGTGAAACTGATAGCAGAAAACAATTTTTTATGATTGTCAACTATTAATTGAAAACTCATCAATACAATTTGTTGCAGTTTTACAGATGTCTCAAAAGTAATTTATTTTTCACTTTTTCATTACTATTACTTTCCACATTTTTCTTATTGCATTTTTTCTAATTAAATTTGCAGTTAATTTACATAAGCAGAAATAAGTGTAAGCATAATTTACAGTATACTACGTTTCAGATATAATTTATTGACGCAGCAACGGAGGAATATATATATATTGGATTTTCATTTGTCAAAAGTGTTATGACCAATCAGCAGTCATAGCAGCAAGCACTGCAATACTATTTGATAGCAGTACAATATAATATTATCAGTTTAAATTTAAAAACAACACTGCCTCACTATTGTTGTAACAGTACACAAATTCAATTATTTAATGTAATTTAATTTTGACAGCTTTATACTTTGCAATTCATTTCATAAAATTAGCTAAAAAACTAAAAAAAAGTACAATTTTGCTATTAATAATGTTATAAAAGAAGTACAGCGTTTATTTATATATTTATTAAAAACTAAAAAAAAACAATTTATAGCTATTTCTCATACAATAGCCTTCACAAATGTATGCCATAAATAAATAAAAATATATGTATAAGTATGCATACGCAAAAGAACAAATGCCAAACACACATTTCACCTGAATATAAAATCGTGTTTATGTAACAGGCTTAAATTTCTTTGCCAGGTGCTGAATTATAAAATCGTATGCAGCTGGATCTGTACACAATACTGTATATGCCTCATTGTGCACAACCTCATCCAAACATGGTTCAGCTAGAAGTTGCTGTAGTCCAATCAGAATGTCACCTATTTTCATTGACGGTATCCATTGTTTTGAAGAATCTAGAAATGACCACTGAACAACACCTGAAGCATGAATATTCGGATGAAAAAGCGGTGGTATAAATGTACAACGAGGAGGCGTGTAGGGATAATTTTCAGGGAACCACATAAGTAATTGGTACAAACCACCTTCCCATGAAGATTCTTTTGCTCCTGGTATGTAACAAACCCAATTGTAGAAGTCATATTTTTCACCCACACGCAAGGGATTGGCAAAAAATCCTGCTGGATGATTTTCATTCCAACTACGATGATCTTCTATCAATTTTCGTAAACTTTCTAATGCCATGCGTGCGCAACAATGCCTTGAAAAAGCCTTCTTCTTTACAGTAAGAATGAACATAAATCAAGGTGAAGAACTTGTTTTTCATAAACACACTAGCAGAACTGTAATTAAATACTCTAAAACTCAATATCACATATATGAATTATAATAATGTCACAATGGTTATTTTTTAAACTAGCAACTTTCAAAGAGATACATTTTTATCAAATTTCGAGTTGTATATATGAATTCTTCAGCAAGTTAAGAGTAAATATAACAAGCGACCTTGGTTGGCTCTTAACTCAGTATTCTAATTCAGTACATATTTTAGAGAATTATGGGATTTAATTACTTAGAATGCTTAGTTTTCATTATTACTGTAATAATGGTGGTTGTTGTTGCGTCAACAAATGTTCTGAATTGAAAGAAATTGTGTAGCTTATTGCTTTAAGTTTCCTTAGAGGAAGTCGTGGAGGATAAATATTCCAAAGCTATCCTACAACATTTCTGGTGCTTGTTTCAACTTTTGCACCATGCGCACCTTAAAGATGGGTATAGGGGTGCAACAGCCATATAATTCATTGCATACAGAATCAAAATATTAAAATATGTTCAATGTTAAAGAGCCATCTGACACAATCACTGTTAGGCTATTTGGTGTTCTTACTATTCTAAATAATATTATATCTACTACTAATAACAATTCCAGAATAAGTGAAACTTCAAGCAATTTAGGTTATGAATGTGCATTGTGAAATAATTTTTAATTTGGAGGGGATGATGAAGTTTTATGTAAGCATATTCCCTCCATTTATGTTTCCATTACGCAAAGCAAATGCACTTAATAAGACCGTTTTATAGGAAAATTGGCATAACAATGTTATGAACGCAATGTAATAAGTTTTGATAAATTAAAATTCAAGATTTTACAATTGAATAAATGAAGGATAATGCTAATTGCTGGAGATGAAAATGTTCCTTATTTTTGTGGTATATAAATAATGGAAGACATTGTATTGAGCAATGTTTAGCCTATTTGATATTATTTTACGTACTGTTAATTTGTTTCTTCCACATGAAATTATACACGATTGTATTCTTACTGTTAAATTACAATAAAAATACTGACATTTCAATGCAAATTTACGACGTTTTGCGAAAGTTTTAAATGAATTTAATGGTTAGGAAATTTGGCTTCAAAGTAAAATGTAAAATGTCAGTATTTATAACATCATCAAGCCATTTCTAACATAAGAATTTACTGTAATATTGCGTTTCTTCATAAATAAATATTATAATTATTTGTGAAATATTGTGTTAAAAACAATAATAAACACCCTCTGCTGAACTGATAATTTCAATAAACTTTTCAAAGGGTAAGTCTGCAAAGGGTATACGCTAATAAGTAAACAGATAAAAAGTTTGTTCCAGCTTTTATCATTACATGTATGTTGTTTTGAAGTTCAGTTAGTCCATTTTATAGTTACTAAAATGCAATATAATTATTGTAATATCCTGCAAAAAAGATTTTATCTACAGTCTTAGGTATATTAACAAACGTACCATTTTGGGATTCTTCTACTGTAGTACAAGGTAATGATTATCAGGTCAAAATGAAAACTTGTTAACATATTATTTTCTGTTGCAGTTGAGTAAATTTAAAATATCAATGCAGAAAAGGAGCATAGACTTTTATGAAGCTGAATTTTCAAGCAACTGTTACGTAACATATATCTTACGTAATGTAAATTACAGTAAACCATGCAAATGCATAACAACCGTTGAAACAGAAATTTGAAACATTTTATTAAATATAACGTAAAATGTGAAAGCGTTATTTGACTTTTGTAAGATTTAAGCGCTATAATATGATTTGAAAAGCAGAAAATAAACACTCTAAAGTTAAACTTATAAACCCAATTAATAGTTGTGACAAGAATATATTAAAGTGGAAACTGGAGCTGGCTGGCGTTGTAGCTACTTAACTTATACGGGTAAATGTTCCTTTTTAGGAACATATAGCTTTAGTTTTTGTGGTTGGTTTTACAGCCAACTCTGAGTGCGCGTAAGCGCACATTATGATTATAATAGGGTTGAACTCCACCAAATTATGTAGTATTCTTTGTTTGAGAATTATAGTTAGAAAGTGTTTGTACACTATAAAACAATTATAAGAAATAAGCGGAGAGATGTTGACTTTCAGAATTGCTGGGTGTTTCAGCAATGTTAAAGCAAAGTTTTTAAGGTAAATAATGTGCTAAAGTTAAAGTAAGCATATGTGTCAATTTGAGTTTAAAAAATGAAGGCACTGATTTGTTTTCTCTAAGTTTTTAACGCTAAATGAGAGTTGAAAAGCAACAAATAAAACACTGAAATGTTAAGCTTCTGAATTCTATCACAGTTCTAAAGATGTTTAATGTGCTAGTTGCAGTGTTTGCCATGTTGTTTTGGTTTGAGTATTGATAGGAATTTATTATGTAGATTATGAGGCATGCCTAGTGGTAATTTTTTATGAAGCATTGGATATTTTTGTCCTGTATTTAAGTAATTTTATGGCTCGTGTATTGTTGTTGCTAATGAGTAGTGTTGTCGTAATGTTTTTTTGGGTATTGTTATGTATGACAAGTATATATTATGTCAATTTTTACAATATTTTTAGTTTTCACATTATACAATTATAATTTTAGTTTATAATGTGATGTTTTTATTTGTGATATATTTGATGTTAAGAAATCAATGTTCAAAAAAGAATTCTTTTAATTCATTTAAAAACAAAAGGGCTGTTTCATGTTCCATCCATTGAAAATTTTTTCATCCAGTAATTATTTTGCTAATCCATCCACTGAAAACCCTTGAGTGAATGCTTTTTAGTTTGCTTGTGGTTATTCAACATCAGATACTGCTCATTCCATTATTGCATTCATATTAGTACTTGACTTTTGTTTGAGTAGATTATTCTTGTTGCGTCTGTTGCTGCTAAAGAAAAATAAGCAGTTACGGCAGATGCTTAGGAGAAGGCCCTGTGCGTCCAATCAGATAATCCCCTGTCCGCCGTCATCAACCAATCAGAAATGTCAAAAAAAATAACGGTGTCATTGGCCAGTAGAAAAACCTCCAATAAAATAGCGTTGTCAAAGATGAGTAAATAGAACCTTTGAAAATTCCGCTCCTTTCTGCAAGCTCGATATCGGAAAGAGAAATATTCTCTTTCAAATTATCTGAAATCAGGTCCAGAAGATGTTGTAAGCATGTGGAATCAATCCCCTCAGCGGATGGAAAATAGAACTTAGAACTTGTCATGCACTTGCCAACTTAGAATGCAGTTTCTTTAGGTTATTATATACGTAATGTCTGACATTAATCTATTTGAACTAAAATGTAGTATCTTGAAGTTATTTTGTTCTGATATAAAAAGCAAATATGTCTTTCAGTAGAAATTAAAATGGGAAATAATTTTTTCAAGAATTCGAATAGAGCATGCTTCAAAACATTTGCCTTTTACCATTACCGTTATTTCCGTTATTTTAGCAGTTTCTATCATGCTAATGTATTTTTGATTTTTCCTCAAGCAGCCTAAATATGTTCATTAATTGAACGTATATTTCTGCCAAGTAATAAAAAAATTTTAATTTTTAATGCAATATCATTATAATTATGCAACGATGAAAAACGGCATTTATGCAATTTATGCATTGCAAAGATATTCCTGAAATATATAAGAAGCATCTATCTGACAAAATGCAAACTTTACAAGCTTGTCATCAGTGTTTCAAAAATCCATGTGCAGCTTTCTTAATAATATCTTCGATGGAATATGATTCACCTGCAACAAATATGATTCACTCACAAAATCACATAAATGCAATCAGTCTTACCAAATGGTATATTGTAACAAGCAGTCAAACCAAATGGGTTCGATGGAGTTATGCAATCGACATCAACTTCCTTGCGCAGTACATGATCAATGTCAATTTTAGAGAAAAATGCAACTGACTAAAAGCAAACATATGTTACCTGACAAGGTGTGTGTGTGTGTGTGTGTTATTAAAAATTTTACCGAAGGCAAACTTTTCAAACCCGTTTTGAAGGAAAAAAATGCTCTAGTCAACAGGTTGGTATATTGCAAAGCCAAGGCAGTTCGATACATATCGTCCTCCTTAGTAAGATATCGAACCTTAAAACAAATATAAACACGAAGTAATCTGTCTAATATATATCACACTAATTTGCCTACAGTACTTCGTCATGAATCGAAATTGTAAAGCGTGCTTCAATACTGAATGTATCACACAACCATTTCATACAAACCAGCATTAAATGAAGATAATCAACCGCACTGCTTTGCACAACCCAGTTTATGCGGCTTGTAAGAAACTAAGCAAAATTTTATTTAAAAAAAAGCTTTTCAGCGATAATGAAATTCAGCTCTGCATTGAAATCAGACTAAGATATGTCGAAAATTAATTTTATACTTACAAATAAAAAATAATTGCAAACATTCAAAATTTAGAAATAAATCGTTTAATGATTAATAAAGCAGAAGCAACAATTCACGTGAGAAAATATACCACGATACGCAAATACCTACATCCTCATTTACAACTTCAGGTTCCAAAGCTCTGCTTATTCGACATCCCAGTATTGGTGTTCTGGGCTGCGGGGATCGAGCAATCTTTTCCAAAGCATTGAATAAATCTGATTCACTTTAAAACCAATAATCAAGATATGCTCGTCGCGTGAAATATACTAGCCTACCTTCCACCTGCCCAGAGTCGAACTTTAGACGATACAACATCTTCTTCTTCAAAATTGCCAACACTAAAAGTATTTCAAAGCACAATTTCACAATACGATCAGAAACATGCGTCATCAAAGAAAGCAATAACTAAAATTAAAACATTGCATTGAACAGATTACCTCAACAGTTCACCAATATCAGACTCTTTGATAAAATTTCCATCATACAACATTACGTCAACATTGTGTTCATTTTTCAGCAGCTTTACCGCTGTTCGACCTTTCTCTGTCAGTTCCCGCCTTCAACAATTATGCAATAAAATGAAATGGCTATAAATAAATGACCACTTACAAATATACAGCACTGCCTTTCGTTTTACGGTACAATTTTCGAGCCATTTTTTTAACATGTTCATCTGATAATGTTGGCAAAAATGTCTTCAGTAGCCTAGTTGCAAACGGTCTGCCAGCACCGTAAATGCGACCATAATTCAATATCTAATGATAAATGAAACAAATCAAATATTTACATAAAATTCAAATAGAAATACCTTTGCTTGACTTCTACTGACGCCCATTTCTTTCGCAGTTAGACTGTGCTGATCGGTGCCTTTACTTTTATCACCTTTCAGTAAAATCCAACTTATCGGTGTGGAACCTAATAAAGAAACATTGAAAACAATCCTTACAAGTGAGAGAATGTTTTAATAATTACCGTGAATTTTAACACCATAGCTATCACTAAAAAGTGCTGCAATCCAAAGTTCCTGTGAATCTACATCAGCGCCAACAAAACGATATCCATTTGGAGCTATAATCAATCCTCTCAATTCGCTTCCAATACGATCAGGCTGAAAAGCAGCATCAGCATGAAAAGCATAACTGCAAAAATGAAATAAACAGAAAAAATACTTCAGGATTTGATACGGTCATCCAGGTTGGTTCGACTGAACGACGAGTCACTGTTCCGACGCACACCACACGAGGAAGTATTACTGATATTTCATCGTCAGGTGCTCTTCAAACAATTATATATTTAAAATAAAATCATAAAATCATTCTGCTTTAAAAACTGATAAATTGTCTAAATTTTAAACCTCTAACTAAAAATTTAAAAAAAATGCCGTTTCTCAAAACAGACTACGTAACAAAAACTAATAATAAATAAATTCTTACATTTCGCATGCATCTTGAATACAAGTCAGCGAAACAACCATCTGGGGTCTGAAATTATAGGCATATGCAAAATGACATAGAATGTTAAATTTATTTTACACTATACGATCCCTGTTGTTCTTCCAATAAGAACACATTGAATTGAAAGCGGTTATAAGCCGCAAATTATCAGGGTCATCCGACTGCAAATCCCCATTCTGGATGTATGGAATCATACATTTTCCAAGGGGATTAAAAACACTACTCATTGGAGAATCCTAATCAACAAAAGATACATTGTATTAGTGGCTATTTAGCGTTAGAAAGTCCGCTGAATTTCACTTTATGTGGAAGTTTGTAAAACCATACGCCGGGTAAGTTGACACGCTCATTCAATGGACCAATACCATTCACATTTTCGGGACGGTCGGCTGAAAACGTACCTTCTGGCATGGATGTCAACTTGAAATAATGTTACCACTATGCAGATTATGCAAGCTGTTAAAGTTCAATCAATTTGTACTTGGTTTCTTTGGAAAAAATATTCTTGAACAGTTGAATCTATGTGAATGCCTTTATCGAGCCATTGCATTGCGCGAAGCTCGACTTCTCGCCCATCCGTCACAGAGCCATAAACCTCAATAAAAATACATTTTTTTAATCACTTCGTCAAACAAAGCAAACAAATAACTACGGGTTGATCAATTTTTCCACGCCTCAACATCACAAATGCTTCGACAGATCTAAAAATTAAAATGAAAACAATTATAAGGTGCACTTTAAAAAATTTTATTTGCATTTTGTACATTGTTAGCAAAGTTCACATGTCAAGCAATTTGCAGTGCACACTTCTCAACATTTCATAGAAATGCCAAATAAATTACATTGCATCAGTTAAGTTGTTGAAGTTATTCAATTATAATTGAAGTTTCATATAAAAAAATAAATCTAAAAACTCGCTTACTTATACGGAAAGACAACATTCTCTTCAACAATATATCGACCAGGTTGTTCTTCTTGAAACTGACTTAAATTCGATGTGCGACCGGGTACAAGATAACCCCATCCGTATGCATCGGAAAAGTAAAGCGGATATCCATTCCAATGGACTCGCAATAGTTTGAAAGCGAGTCGCATCTGTGCGCTTAAATTGATTGCATTTTCATTGTTACTAATTTCAGGGAAAACGTTGAACACCTCCACTTCGTCCCATCGTTCCAGCTGCACGTTGTTTTGCAACAAATTTCGATACCACCTATGAGAAAAAAATCTTTCAAATCACAATTCAAATAATTGGAATCAGATCAAACGCTGGCAATCGACGGTTCATGCTTTTCCTGTTTTGTTTCTTCATCGATTCATCCCAAACTCTCTTGGCATATTCTGAAACTGTCTCGGTAGTTTTCTGTAAAGAAATTAAATCGTATCAGAAAATAACCTAATTAAAACATGCAAATGGCATAAATAAAAGCAAAACAAACGTCAAACCCGTTTAAAAGTCGTTATTCGTTTTGGCTCCTTGCCAACATCCCAGTTTTCGTTCCACAACCAAGGATCATCTTTATATCTTATAAAAGAAATGAACAAATAAAATAAATAAGAAACAACAACAACAACAACAACAATAATAATAATAATAATAATAATAATAATAATAATAATAATAATACAAACCGATCGTTGTAAAGTAAATTGCATGCCTGACGTGCTTTCTCCTGCAACAATGCTCCCACTTGATTTTGAAATGTCCGCTGCGTTTTGTCCGAGGCAGTCATGTAGTGTTGCCATTTCGCATTGGTAGGCAAATACGAAGTGCCCATTTCCAACATACCAACAAAAGTGACTGGATGTGGAAATCTAAAGAAACAAAATATTAAATAATTAAACATTAATTAATAGCATAGCATTATGAACAGAAATGTAGGAGAATTTTATTGGTAATTTGCATACCTCTGCCAGAACTGATCCATTAGTATGGAGAAAACTTCAAAAGTAGCAGCCACATCTGTCGCACAGTACGTCATCAAAGACTGGAAGTGTTCCCTGATATCACTCATCGTACCCACCAAGAACAAGTCACGCAATTCTTTGTCAACAAACAGCTCACTGTTGGGACAATGAAAGCGATGTACTTCAAGCAATGAGTTCGTACTTGTCACATCCAACCACTTCCAATTTTGCTACAATAAAAATGCTAATTTTCGTTTTTTTATTTCCCTAATTAAAAAAAAATAAATTCATCTCAGCAAAACGTACAAATCCAAGAACGTTGCTCGCTTTGGTAGAATTTTCAGTATGCTCTAATGCTTCTTCAGACGCTTTGGTCCGATTGCCCTTCCTTGCAGCCATAAATAGTACACGTTGATCACCAGCAAGACCACAAACGGCAATATGCATCGACATTGTATCCCAAAATCTCAGACGGGATGACTAAAAATCAACATTTACACGTCAACAATTAATTTCTTATGAACTGTTGATCACTTTTAAAAAATATTCCTCTTTCACAAAAGTTCGATCAAAGCCAACATTATGTCCAATAATTATGCGTTCAGGATCATCTGCTTTCCTTCCTAAAGGAATTAAGTCGTCAAGATCAACCTTGTTCGTGTAATGGTAACGAAGATTGAACAATCTTTTGCTACACCATGAATACCTAAATCAATAAATACGCAAAATGTAAAATAGAAAAGCGTTTATAAAAAGTATATATAATTCAGTCATAATTAACAGAACAATATTCTGATAGCATTCGAATATCAAACATAACAATAACATCAATGCTCGTAATATAATAAAGTGAAAAAAAAGTTTTACCAAGCAGTGTCGGAAAGTGCAACAGCAATTGTCGGATGCTTTCCCGCATTAACGCAAACTTCAACGTCCAGAATTAACGTGTCGTCATCGGGATAATCGACGGCTATCGGATGCTCACCTTGAAAACCGTACTTGGTCCATCCCGGTTGAAAAATCCAACTTTGATTTATAGGTGGCAATGGAAATTTGCTAAATTTCTCCAAAAGCTTTTTATACGTGTCGCCGTATCTTTGAGCAATAATTTTGAAATGCTCGTCCAAATTCGATCCTTCCAAGGATGGAAACTTCTCCGCCACAGCATCGGCAATGGAATCAAATCGACTTTTATTGTCAGATATGGTTTCCTCCGTGAAATCGTTGCTTTTACCAAGTAAATTAGCTTTCAAATCACTTTCCGCGCTTGATCCCAACGTTGATAAAATTCTTCGAACACAGTTGTCCAACTGCTCTTTGTCAACTACCGTTTCAGAAGAATTTGGAAAAAGAATATGATTCCATTTGTCGGGAATCATATCGATGCCGAGTGGATTTCGGCTGCTGCATTGGCAAGAATATTTCAAATTTCTCTTAAGAAGAGCAAACATCCCGTCCCTGCAAGCATGCTTCAATACCCGGCACGTCATCATCACATAAATATCAGAAATTTTCACTAACTTGCAAACAAAAGTCTAAAATATGAAAATTTAAAACTTTGTCAAGTTAAAATGTGCAGTATTTACCACGTAAATCACGTCACAACATAAAAGTTATCAGTAAAGAATTTAAAACAAAAAATGATTAAATTATTAATTAACAAATACAAATTTTAAAAACTTTATGCAACATTTTTGTAAATAACAACCTATAATATAGCATTTGTATCACTTATTGAAGTTGCTATGATACTTCCACGTAGAATTATTCTTCATTTCAATTTTTGAAAAACTCAAAAATTTAAGGAATTTTTCGACACAGATTTTTCCAATTACACAAATTTACCAATTGATGTAAATTACTGTAATTGAAAAGAAATTAAGTAAAACTCATATATGTAAATGTCTCTTAATTAGGTTGTTACACAAATTATAATTCACATTAAGTGCATATATATTTGTGAATGCCATTTAAACATAAAATTTTGATTTAAAAAAGACAAAAATAATTATTTTACATTTTTATCCGTATTGATAAATATGAATATTAAAAAAATAACTGTAGTACAAAGCACAAACTTTGGATAAGACAATGAATACAATAGTATAAGCATATTTGTAAATTACAGTATGAATACCTGCGATTTTCAAATATGTTATTTTAAGAAAGTAAAGATAATTAAAATTAAAAAGGTTATAAAATGTAAAGTATTATAATAGATTAAAATAGGTTTTAATCTTTATAAATTGCACGTTAAAAAGTCATAGTTATATATTATGACGTTTAGGTACAAACATGGTAGAACAAAAGTATGGAATTGATTTTGAGCAATTTTTACGAATAGTATTATATTAGACGATGTTCTATAAAGCTATTTATTAAATTTTTGTTGTTTTTAACATTTGTTAAATTATAAATATCTTTTTAATTTTAATTAAGCATTGCTAACAGTAATGAAGATTACTGTACATTTTGGAGTACTGTAAAGCATTTGTGATTTTTGATTTTGTTACTTTTTGCATGTTTTGAAAATTTTTTTGAATCATTTCTTGATTACGCAGTTGTAGTAGGGTGGATGTTTTATTTTTTAAATTAATTGGTAATCAATTTTTTTTTATTTAGAACAGTTTTACTTGAAGAAGTACGATTGTTATGTAATGTAATTCAATTGAATTGAATCTGCTGTGATGATAAATTATTGCAATATATTCATTTGATCAATTTAAATTTATTTTATAGTTTTCAACATCATGCCTCCAACATCTGATAAGAAACTTACGGTCGATGCTATAGACCAGGTATATTGTTTTCAGATATTTTTTTATTTTTATTCTTTGTAATGTATTAAATTTTAGGCGAAAATTAACATCGAAGAGATCAACATAATTGTGAAACAGGTAATTTTGCCAGGTTAAATATTATTCAACTTTATATCAATGTATAATATGAAGTGTTGTTTGATGTTGATCATTTTGTCATGTTGAAAATTGATATATGTGAAATTTTCTTTTTTAATCATTTCTATAGCAATTGGAAAATGTGATCGGAAGTCAACCGTATCAACGCAATTTGGTCGGCCAGTGGAACACTGCAATTGCAGAAAATGTTGTAAATCAGTTATCGCAGGCGAACAAATTGTACAAGATAATGGGTATTTGCTATTTCGTCGTCAACAATTTTATGAAGCAAAATGTTCACAGTGTTCTTTTATCAGTCAATTCAGTATTGATGGAAAAGCACGGCAGCGGTTTGCACGTAGTCAGCGCCACCTATTGGGACACCAATGCGGACAGTGAGAAAATTTGCATTTGAATAATTTTTGAATGTTGCAAAGAAAAGAAAAAATTTTTTGTAGAATCGGTTTCGGTACGTTGGGAAAGCAAGTCGGTGTTTTGTCACGTTCAGATCTACTTTTGCGCTATATGAAGCAAACGTTTTGATGTGCTGGTCGATTGGGTTTGAAAATTTTGATGGCGGTGAACGTTGAACAACTTTTTACCCATGGAAGAGCGAACCAAATGTTATATTTGTATTATTAAACAGTTTTTATTTAAAAAAAATAAAAGAAAAACATAAAGCAGTTCCATCTTACAGTACAGTATAATTAGTGAAAGGGTAAAATTGAATTTTGGCTTGTTTTGTTTTGATTATCTTTTCTGCTTGAAGAAAGGAAATTCAACGCGAGCACAGCGTTGCAGCGGTCGCCACTGGGACGCGTGGGCGGAAAATTGGCGTCTTGAACGACTTGAAAGCGAAGCGTTTCTTGAAAAATTTTTATCTTCTCATTACGCCCACGCAACACTGGCGTCATTTTCTGCTTTTGAAGCGAACCAGAATATTGGTTTTGTTTTTTCAAAAAAAATAAATAAATCACTTTACTTTTTTATTGTAATTATTGACAGTGACAAACAAGTAAACAAATAAATAAATAAATTGTATGAAAAAATTTTGTTTCAGTTTCGACTTTATCTCAATGTTTAAAATGCACAATTGGCAAGCAGAAACCGGTTTTGATGACAGTGCTTTGGGCTGAATTGACTGAAGATTGAGGGAGGAAAATTGAAAATGAGAAAAATGAACAATTTTGATTAGTGCGTGGGCGGTAAAATTTTCCGCCTACACAAGCAATTGATAGTTGACCATTGGAAAGCTGATTATTGTCAATGTTTGCTCAAGTTGACGATGCAAATTTGAAAAACCGCAACATTATGATGTTGGCATTTATCGTACAACAAGCAAATTTATTCATTACATCATCATTGAGAAAAACAATGTTGAATATTAATTTTTCATTTATCATGTTGTAATTTTTTGATCAACTTCAAAAGTACGCTTTGAAATTGTATTCAAATTTATTCATCATCATTCAGTCTTATCAACAAGAAATGTTAGATCAATTTTTCTTCACAACAAATCTCTCCACCGCACTTTTTTTTCTTTATGCAAATATTTGTTCATTGTTTTGGTATTATTTTCTTCTGTCGAATGGCTTTTATTGTTTTTTTTATGTGCATCGGTTGATTTTTTGAGTTTAAATTTATATTAAAGTTTGATATTGAGAAATTTTTTAAAAAAAGACAAAACAGAAAGAAAAATTTTTCCTTCGATGGAGAAGAAAGAAAGAAAAAGCATCACCACATAAAAGTGCACGTCCACATCAATCAATCATTTGAGGTCATTTTGAATTGGCCAATGAAAAATGGCTTCCTATTCAACCAACCACATCGAGCCTACATGCTCGTATAGTGCTTTGAGCATTGTTGTTCGATCGATATTATTAGCGGACATGTGCAGTTCAAATTTTAACCTACTGTGAAAGTGATTTTTTCTATTTTAAACATATACTTCTTGGAATATTGCATTTTTTTTCATTTCTGTTCATTCAACCTGTGTTGTTGTTCAATCAATGCTGCACGATTAATACTTAATTTACCTATTTACAGTTTTGTAGATCGATATTTTTGAGTATGGCTGTCGAAGAACCAGCGTCCGCTTTTCCATGACATTCTATTCACTCGACTAATTTCTCTTGTCCTCTCTTCAAATTTTATATTTGTACGTCTTTCTTTTTTTTTAAAAAAAAATTTTTCTCAAATTGTTTATGCATGATTAATTTTGTGCATTCATTAATTGCATTTTTTTCTTCAATCGACGCTATTCAATTGTAATAAAAAAAGATTTATTTATTTTTCTTTTTTCCCTTTATGTTAATTTGATCTTATTATTTTTTTTTTTTGAAGACAATTTCAATCAATCATTATTATTCATAAACTTTTGCTAAACTTTTTTTTTGTTATTTGAATGTTGTTAACAACACGTGTACGCTTTTCAATTTTTAAACCAATCCATTGCATAAATTATCATCAATTCGCGTTGTTGCCATTCAACAATTTTTCAAAACATGAATCTATTTAAAGCTGAGCTCTGTGTTTCTTTTATCATTGCAAATCGTATCATCAAAAGTTTGTTTGTTTATTCAATAAAAATTTCTCATCAATTAAGCCTGATCTTGGTGATCACTTACATGACCATGATTGATTGAATGCATTTAATTAGCCAGTGATGTTTGTTTGAAAATGAACAAATTTTCAAATATCACTTCAAAGTGGGAAATTGAAATGAAAACACTATTATTCAAATTTTTACTAATTGAAATGTAAAATTCAACACTGGACTATTGTTGCTTGGCATTGGAAATGTTAATAAATTGTGATTATCAATTTTATTGTTGTTTTGGCTACAATTAAAATTTTTTCTTTATCGGCAATAATAATAAATCACTTTTTTCCTATAATTTAGTTTATATAATTGTTTTTGTTAAATGCAAATTTGTGAACTGAACAATATTTTGAAAATTTGCAATTTAACAAACATAACTTTTTGCATTTTTGATTTTCTTTTTTGTTCAATAAAATGCTAATTTTTCTTTTATAAATTTTACTAATTTTATATTGTAATTATTGAAACAATTGTGATTTGAAATTTTCATCTTCGACTTAATGTTTAGATCTTGCATCCCAAATGTCTGACCTTGAAAATGCTTGCGACTTTCCAATACACCCTGAAAGAAAAATCCTCTCTCCAAATGATATGCATCTATGGCTGGACTCTCGGGTATTTCAATTTGATTATTGAAAAGAATATTTTCTTTCATTTTTATGTTTATTTATTTGGAATATTAAGTTTCTTTGCAAATTTGTTTTATTTGCCTTGCTTTTGTATTAGCTGATTATTTTTTTAATTTTTATTATATTATTATGACACTACATTATTATTGAACAATTTATATGAATATAGGCATATGTAGATTACATGCGATTTGTGCGAGAGTTGAATAGTTCAGTGAAAGGATTGTTGATGAGTGATTGCCCACCTGCTAATGATGTAAGATTGAAATATTTTACGATGATGTTGTGATTGTTATATATACAGTATACATATTGTTACGTATAAATAAAATTTATTGAAGAGTGTAAAGGCTATATTAGAAATTCTGAAAATTCTTCATAGTTGGATTGATGAAATTCCACTAGCTCCAGAAACTGCTCGTTTTGGTAACAAAGCATTTCGAGTTTGGCAAGCTCGGCTTGAAGAGGTTTTTTCTTAATTAGAAAATTAAACTTTTCCCCATGTAATCTATTGTTTGTATTGATTAGAATGCGGAAATTTTAATCGGACAATACATATTGAACAAACCATTATTGGTGAACGAATTGAAACCATATTTGACCAATAGTTTTGGCAATAGTACTCGCATTGATTATGGCACTGGTCAGTTGGACAATTTGTCAATTTTATTCATATTTTTTATAAAATATATAAATAAATAAATATATATATTTTTTTTCCCCAGGACATGAAGTATCATTTTTGATGTTCTTGCTGTGTTTGTGGAAAGTTGGCTTTTTTGCCGACACATGCAGTGCTGTCTTGGTTTTACGTATTTTTGATGCGTAAAAAAATAAATGTATAAATAGATAAATTTATATATATAGAAATTTAATTTATTTCAGATATATTAAATTATGCAGAAGGTTACAAATGACATATAAACTTGAACCAGCTGGTTCTCATGGTGCTTGGTGTTTGGATGATTATCAATTTTGTCCATTTTTATTTGGAAGCTCTCAACTGATAGGTAAGTATTTGTAATAATAATAATAATATTTTTATTAATCATAATCAACTTTGATTGAATGATTCAGGAAATCCAGATTTTCTACCAAGATCGTTGTGTGATCCGGATATTATACACCGTTATTCTGATGATTACATGTTCATGAATTGCATATTGCACATTACAAATGTTCTCTACAATTTTTTTTTTTGTTTTTCTTTTGTCTTTGTAAATTTATTCGCTTTTTTTCTCTAATAGGTTAAAGCGGGTCCTTTTGCAGAACATTCAAATGGATTATATTCCCTTTGCACAGTACCGAACTGGAGGAACATTAATAGCGGTTTACTTCGTATGTACGAAGCAGAGGTGAGCGATCAATTGTTGATTTTGTTAAATTTTTCATGAATCAACAAAGAAAAAATCCGGCGTCTTTCAGGTATTGAAAAAATTTCCTGTAGCTCAGCATTTCATGTTTGGAATTTTACTATCCGTTGAGCCAGCTAATTCATCACGTTCAGCATTGCACATATCAGAAGAAATGAAATTATGACAAAAATGATGATCTTATGCGACGCGCATAATTTATTATATAGTACAGTTAGTTTCTTTTTGTCTTTGTTGTTCAATAATTACACGAAGTTTGATAATTAATAATAAGAATAATGTTAGGTTGATTTAGAAATTATATAAAGAAAACTGTAGAAAATTGAAAATTCGAATTTTCATAGTTGGTAATTATTGGCTTGTGGTCGTTGAAACTGAGTGGTTTAAAATCAGTTTGATGATGATGACGTGTTGTTTGTTAGTAGTTTCTTTTCGTGTTTATTTTAAAAGAATTTAAATTTTGCCAACATATGCGGATGAATGTGTTGGTGAGCGATTAGCTGCCGACAACTGGTCGCGCCTGGCGCAATATTTCTAGCTGGTAAACGTAGTTGCGTTGATATTTTTTTCTTTTTTTTTATTTTTTATTCAACAATTGCTGTTGCATTGAGCTTAATATAAAGCTGTGTGGATTTTGATTGAATAATAATAATAATAATAATAATATTATTATTATTATTATTATTAGTAATAAATAGATGTTCAGTTAAGTTGATGCGCTATTGATTGAAAATGCAATGCGCATTTCAAACTAGCAACTGGGCAAGTTTTGCTTTGAAAAGCACGGCAATTTGTTCCACTAGAACATTGTCAAATTGAATGCGATGACTTGAAAATCGAAAATTTGTACTGTAGCTGTTGTGTAAGTTGACCCGATCGGTGTGCACCGAGGGACAGCAACAAGTCAACTGTAGTGCAGTGCATTGTTTCTGCAGAATTGACTTTGTCTGTGTGTATGATGGATCCAGATTTGTCGGATTTTTTGAAATTTCGTTTGCAAAAAGTCGACGGCGATCAGGCACCAAATCCAATGCCTAGAAAGCCTTTGAAGCCACTGACCTCGTGCAGATTTTACGGTGATTTTCCTGAATTTTCTAGACAACATATTGACCATTACTTTCGACTGTTCGTGAGGTATTTTGTTCTTGTTTGTTTGATACGTTTTGCAATTTTTAATAGCCAATTTGCAAAATTGTTGTGTTCAGTTTCGACGACAATGGCGATGGTCGAGTTGGAATTGAAGCTTTGAAACGTTTGATGGAAAAAGTTGGCACACCACTGACTCACGTGATATTGAAAAATATGCTTGCCGAAATCAACGACTCCACTGGTGGTGATTCAAGCGATCAAGTCGGCTTTCGTGAGGTTGTGGTGGGCGGATTTATTTTTTCCATTTGGATAATTAGTTCCTGTTGCTTTTATTCTGTTTCAGTTCTTGCTTGTGCACAGCAAAGCTTTGCAGTTGGAAAAGCTGGCCGAAAATGACCACACCGAACTGCCGCCTTGCATAAATGTCGCCGAAGATGGAGTACTTGGAGCGAAAAAATTCTTCCAAGCCAAGGTATTTTTCAATTCTATTATTTTCCTCTTCCACAATTCAGTGGCATTTGTTGCCGTCAATTCCTGTTCTATTCATTTCACTTTCGTCGAAAGTGGTTTTTACCCCCTCTCCATGTGTATAATAATTTAGTTGCGTTTCACGTTCGAACAATTTAGTTGGCAATTTCACCCCCGCCCTGCCCCTCTTGCACTAGTTTCCACCACCGGCAATTAAATTCCATTGCATCTTTTTCACTTCCATTTTTCAATCACATTCTCGCAGTTATGAACAATTAATATTCATTTCAATTTATTCAAGATTGACAAGCTCGGCCAGAGTGCAGAGTTCGAAGCTGAAATCAAGCAGCAACAGCAAACACGACGCCAACAAGATGAAGAACAGCGCAGACGAAAAGCTCAATTTCGAGCTCGTCAAAATTACTTTACCACTCTCAGTTGAAAGCATCAATGCTAACGTTGTCGCCTTCTGCTTTTCTTTTCACATTCAAACTTCTTGCTGTCTTTGTTTTCTGTTTTTCCATTAATTTCAGCTTTCTGTAGAATTGCAACTGATCATCATTGTTATTGCTGAAATAGATGCTTCAATCTCTCTCTCTCTCTCTCTCTACATATGCACAACTTACTCGTCCAATGAATAATGATGTATTTTATAGATAAACAAAGAAACAAAGCTGAATTGTTTTTTTTAATTTTTAATTTTTCATATACCTCTGACAAAAAATCCTCAACCAATGTTTATGAAAAAAAAGCAAATACAACTGTGCTTCACTGTAAGTGGTATGGTCAATTTTTACAATTTCAACTAAAAACAAATATTCCAGAATTGTCTGTTCAAAATGAGCAGACAAGCAATATTCAGGCTTCTTTGTTTTTGCATGAAATCACATACAGCACACAGTGAAGGCAGATCAAATTATATTTGAAAAAAAGACATTTACATACGACACCTTCACCAAAAACCAAAACCGCACCGCAACACACCGTTGATTTAGCCAAAAAAGCAAATATGTATATATAATGCTAAATATAAAGTCTGTTCCTTTTAACCATTTTCATAAATTCAAACGTCTCATCACCCTCATCAACCGCAGCTTCACAACCACCATATGTCATCGAAATCGTCATCTAAAATCAAATTGTTTTTCAAATAAAATAATCATTACGCATCAAAAATTAATTTATGCAACAAACAAAATTTTAGTTCAATTTAAATCAGACTTTAAATGTTAATTTACAAATGTTCTACTGCGATTAAATTTTAAATATAGTTCAACCAAAGATAAATATTACCATCATTATCACGCATTATTTTAATCTCATCTACATCTGATTCATCTTCGCCTTTTTCTTCACTCTCATTTTCTTGCTCTTGTTTTTTTTCCTCTTCCAAATACTTTTTGAACATTCTAAAGTAAATTTTTTAGTAAATCAATTTACCTTTTCTTGATAATCATGGCATTCTTAAATTTAACTGATATAATGCTTTATTAAATGATAAAATTGCATGAACAGTTTTTCAACAAAATCCTCTACAGCATTGGTTAACAGGCATCAGTATTTACTATGATTTCCAATTTACCTAACAAATGCTCCTCCTTCTTCATCTAAAGGTTCTGATTTTATAACATCACTTTCTACTCCCTGCTCTTCTTTGTGGCTAGAAATGAAGTAAAATAAGAATCTGCTAAAAAAAATCTTTCAGTAGTAAAGGCATTTGTACCTGCAAAATGAGTTTTCTTTCTTTTGTTTCAGCAAATCTTCTGGTTTAATCCATTTGGCGAAATAAACACAGTCATTATTTCTACCAAATTCACTCCATTCTTCTTCATATTTTGTTGCTTTTGTAATGTTTTCTAATTACATAATTTCAAAGTTAAAACAATTCAAAAAATAATCGCTCATTAGTAAACTTTCCTTAATGTGCACATCGTTACAAATACTAGATCAACTATTGGACAGAAATGTCTTATTTTAAACTCTTCAAATATTATATACTGTAATCAGATATTCATGCTGAAACTCTTTATTATTATTATTCATATTTAATAATTAAAACTAAAAATTAATTTATGCAACAAACAAAATTTTAGTTCAATTTAAATCAGACTTTAAATATTATTTTACAAATGTTCTACTGCGATTAAATTTTAAATATAGTTCAACCAAAGATAAATATTACCATCATTATCACGCATTATTATAATCTCTTCTATATCTGATTCATCTTCGCCTTTTTCTTTACTTTCTATTTTTTGCTCTTGTTTTCTTTCCTCTTCCAAATACTTTTTGAACATTCTAAAGTAAATTATTTAGCAAATCAATTTACCTTTTTTGATAATCATGGCATTCTTAAATTTAACTGATATTATGTTTTATTAAATGATAAAATTGCATGAACGTTTTTCAACAAAATCCTCTACAGCATTGCTTAAAAAGCATCAGTATTTACTATGATTTCAAATTTACCTAACGAATGCGGCTCCTTCTTCATCTAAAGTTTCTGATTTTATAACATCACTTTCTACTCCCTGCTCTTCTTTGTGGCTAGAAATGAAGTAAAATAAGAATCTGCTAAAAAAAATCTTTCAGTAGTAAAGGCATTTGTACCTGCAAAATGAGTTTTCTTTCTTTTGTTTCAGCAAATCTTCTGGTTTAATCCATTTGGCGAAATAAACACAGTCATTATTTCTACCAAATGCACTCCATTCTTCTTCATATTTTGTTGCTTTTTTGCCGTTTTCTACTTACATAATTTCGAAGTTAAAGCAATTCAAAAAATAATCACTCATTAGTAAACCATCCTTAATGTGCACATCGTGACAAATACTAGATCAACTATTGGACAGAAATGTCTTATTTTAAACTCTTCAAATATTATATATTGTAATCAGATATTCATGCTAAAACTCTTCATTATTATTATTCATATTTAATAATTAAAACTAAAAATTAATTTATGCAACAAATAAAATTCCATTTCAGTTTAAATCAAACTTTAAGTATTACTTGAGAAATGTTTTACTGCAATTAAATTTTAAATAAAATTTAACGAAAGATAAATTTTACCATCATCAAACATCATTGTATTCTTATCAATTTTTGATTCATCTTCGTTCTTTTTTTTTCTCTCTTGTTTTTTCTCTTGTTTTCTTTCCTCTTCCAAATACTTTTTGAACATTCTAAAGTAAATTATTTAGTAAATCAATTTACCTTTTTCTTAAATAATCATGGCATTCTTAAATTTAACTGATATAATGCTTTATTAAATGATAAAATTGCATGAACAGTTTTTCAAGAAAATCCTCTACAGCATTGGTTAACAAGCATCAGTATTTACTATGATTTCAAATTTACCTAACGAATGCTCCGTTTTCTTTGTCTAAAGTTTCTGACTTGGCAAAATCACTGTCTCTTCCCTGGTTTTTGTCATGGTTGCCACTAAAGTAGAAAAAGAATATGCTAAAAAATCTTTCAATAGTAAAAACATTTGTACCTCTGAAATAAAACTTCTTCCTTTTGTTTCATATATTCTTTGTCAGAAATCGCTCTGACACAATAAAGGTGATCATTATTCACACCAGATGTCACCTCGCCTTTCTCATGTTTTGTTGTTTCTATAATGTTTTCTAATTACATATTTTTACAGTTAAAACAATTCAAAAAATAATCACTCATTAGTAAACTTGCCTCAAAGTGCACATCGTTACAAATACTAGATCTACTATTGGATAGAAATGTCCTATTTTAAACTCTTCAAATATTATATATGTAAACAAAAATTCATGCTGAAACTCTTCATTATTATTAATATTCAATAATCAAATCTAAAAATTAATTTATGCAACAAACAAATTTCTTATTCACTTTAAATCAAACTTTAAATTATCATTTCACAGATGTTTACTGAAATTGAAATTTAAATAAAAATAATATAAACTTAAGAATAAAATAAAGGCAAATTTTACCTTGATAATTGACAATTTCGTTCTTCTCATCTTCCAAGTACTTTCGCCATTTGCTAAAGCATATCAGTTAATAAAATGATTTACCTTTTTTGATAATTATGGCAT
This sequence comes from Trichinella pseudospiralis, assembly GCA_001447645.1. Classification (NCBI taxonomy): domain Eukaryota; kingdom Metazoa; phylum Nematoda; class Enoplea; order Trichinellida; family Trichinellidae; genus Trichinella; species Trichinella pseudospiralis. The sequence goes on along the minus strand of JYDV01000070.1, from coordinate 46,981 downwards.
TCATAAATTTAACTGTTTCATTAAATTAAAAAAATACATGAGACGCATTTTATGAACAATTTTTGCAGTATTGCTTAACAGCATATACTGTATATGCTTAATAATTCATGCTATATACTATAATTGTGAACTTACCTAAGCACCTGTGCTCCTTTCTTTGCAGTTCTAGAATTTAAAATAGGGTAGTGTAATTTCTTTATTTCTTTTTTTTTGTTCACACTAATAAAGTAAAAAAAGTCAATTAAGGAAACCCTCATTGGTAAAAACATTTTTACTTTTTGAATATCAATGAAGCCTTCAATTTCAACTCATCTACTTGCTTCATTAATTCCGGCATATTCTCATTTCGATTACGTGAATCATATAAAACCGTAGGTTTATCAAACTTCAATTTTCTTGAAACGTTATCTAATAATATGATTTAAAAATTAAAAAACGTAAACAATTTCAAAATATTCCGTGAAACGTTTAAAACTGACAACAATAGAAGTCATCTTATTTTCTTTACCTCGTAAGCTTTTCTTCTCTCGATCATCATTTTCACTTTTTGAGCTCTATAAAATAATGTAATATACAACAAGCATCTTCGTATTATCTAATTTATGTTTTTATTAAAAAAATTAAAGGTAAATGTCATATTAATTACTGCAACAAATTTGTATTAACTTATTAAAATTTTATAGTAGTAACTTGAATGTTATATACATTGTTTTTCAAAAACTGAAATTATGTACAAGCTGAAAAAATTAATCTTTTGGAAAAAGAAATAACAATGCAAAAAGTTTCCAAATGCATACAGATATAATACAATATTCTGACAAAAAATAAAAACATTTGCATTACTTACCCATTGCTTCGAGCATGAAGGAAGATGGTCCTTGTAATGCTCAATCAATTCTGTCAGTGATGGCAAGTGCATCCCACACTTATAACATACGTAATCGTCGTTATTTAAGTGCATTTTGATGTGGTCTTCCCACTCATCATTGCCAGTTATAATTGCGCCACACTTACCACAACTGAATTTGGACATTATAGTTGCTAAAAAGCATTCAGCATTCATTATTATCATCATTATTTCATCACAACAGAATGCATATATACTTTTATATATGTATATATATAAATATATGCGTGCACTGACAAATTTAATATCTATTTTAAGTGCGAAACAAGAACATTAATTCACTTTTTCTGAGTACATTTTCTTCTAAATTCAATTGTTAAAAAGCCACTGTCAACTAACAGATATGTTTTTTCCATTACAACATGACTTTTATGATTTAAAATAAATAATTAATAAAACTGATGTGTGTCAAACATCCACGAGTGCATAAAAGTAACAAAATTAATTTTAAAACACAGAAGAAGCAACATTTAAGGCTTTTAAAATTTAACCTCTGCACTTGCATTCTGAATTCTGCACCAATTTCCCCCGTATGAAGTATAATACAGTAAGCTAAAAATTGGTCAAGATTTTCAGGCACTGTAAAGCCGTAAAATTCAATATCTCATACTTTTTACGTATAAAAATATCATTAATTTGATAAAATCTTTTTCACACCAATCACATTTTTAATAAACAGTTAGGTGTTACCTTCAACAAAAAAATGCTTTCCTTCTAAAATTATGCATTGATAAATTGTAATAAAATCATTCAGATTATACAGCTATGATTTCAGATCCACATCTGACAAGAATGTCTAAAGAGAAGATCATCAGGCACTTGTGTATCCTGCCCACAAGATTTCTGAGGCAGGTCTCTAATGTTAACTAACCACTGTAGAAGACACTGAAAACTATTGAATCATTTACTGCAAACTATAGTAAGTAGCCTTAAGTGATCTTCCACATTAACCAAAAGATATTTAGAATGAAAAGGAAAACAGAGTTAGTTGTTATTTGTTAGAATATTTACTGTTCAATGAGGGTATACTTGTTTATTCTCAATGTCTACTCTAATGATGTGAATAGGTTTTTACTGACCAGCCAGAAGCGGTTAACAACTAGACAAATTTGCTTATTATTTTCACAGAGTCCTCCTTACAGAATACATAACTAACACTAGTCCGCAATGTGGTTTCATTGCTGAACAGTAAATAAAACCCAAACTTTGGCGTAACTTTTATAAAATTTCAGTATCTCCCAAGTGGGCCCTTATCAGGTGGTAATGGGCCAGTTATAATATATTAATAATGTGGCTGTATGGGATTATCTGGATTATTCTTCTTCAGCTGTTTAACATTTCCCATAACCAGCAAAGCACTCTCTGGGACATCACCTCTCAGTTCTCCTCAGATACCAAGCTCTTCAGCATGGCACTGCCTTAAAGCAATTATGAGGGGCACTGTTTTTGTAGAGTCCATACCTGGACTTATCAAAACTCTGAGTCTGTTTCCTGCAATTACCTAACATTGTCAGTTGACGCCAACATTTTCACAGTAAGATGGGAAGCAAGTGATGTACTACTAGGTTTACACTGCTTGCCCATTCATCTAAACAAAGAACCAAAATTGTGATGTTTCTGACAAGATGATTAGCTACCTAGAAATTATACTCTGCCAGCTGCTCTAACTACTGTGCTGCCCCGCTCTCTGGTTCCCTAAGAGTGTTATGGTCTGCACGAGCGGCAAATTATCTGTCATTTAAATAAAACCAGAAATTATGAACAGCCGAATCTAAAGCAAGCATTTCTTTTCTGTTTTCACAGCAGCTCTTCTCTGATTAAGATATTATTAATGATAGGTAACCAAGCCGTGCTGTCTTTGTTAAATTTCTAGTAAAAGCATTTTCACCAGCTAGAAAAGGTGGATGAGGCAAACCAGGTGAATGGTCAGTGAGATTCATCTCAAGTAGGCAAGAGACTAGTGGTGTGCAGCTTTGCAGCCACATCTATAAATCTACCAAATCAACAGATGAGATGGTTCTATTACAAGATTTTTTAAACCACCAGTAGTGCAAAGCAAGCCTTAAGCAAGATATTTTTATACACTAAAGCAGTGGTTCTCAAAGTGTCAGTCGTGACCCACTGGTGTGTCAGCAGCATATTCTGGGTGGGTCGCTGGCAACACTAAAGTAAGAGAAAGAATGGTCTTTATGTTCACTAGGAAAGTTTTATTTATCGAAAATTGTTGAGGGAACAATTAAACTTTGCTTCAGTTATGGATGTCCTGAGAATTTGTTTACTCACAGCACCTCTATGCTGTGGCTACTGACATATTCGAAAAGGCGAACAAATTATTAATCAATTTGTCTAAAATTTCTTTGTTTAAAGTTAGTTTTGATCACAAATGATTAACACAGTTTGGACTATCAGTTTAAAACACATTTCCAATTGCTTCAATTACTGACAACATTAAAAGTGTTGCTTGCTTTTACTACTTTGTACATGCGTAAAATTAGATTTTCATTATTATTGGAATTAAAAGTAAATTTTGAAATAAGCTACAATTATCCAACGTCTGAAACATACGTATTAGTATGAGCGTCAAAGAAGTCAACAGTCAAAAGAGAAAACAAGCTCATTGTTTACATACAGCTCATTATGCATCTAACTAATAAAATTATACATTATAATTAGATGAAAAATTCATTAAAAATTTATATTTATTAAAAATTAAAAATATTAATTATTAATTAAAATAAAAAATTAAAAGTATTAAGCGCATATTTTTATTTAAACCCGTTGCCTTTTAAAATATGCATTGCAAGTCAGTAGGTCGCAAAAAACTACCGCTTTCTATAGTGGGTTACAGCCAAGAATAGTTTGAGAACCACTGCACTACGGTAACCACTAATTTCAGAAAACTGCAGGTTTTTCTAGATCTGTCTCATTGCCTTCCTGGAACACTAAATGACTGACTTAGTGCATGACATTTCTCAGGTTTGATCTCTAATGCCTCTGTTTTTAGGCAATACACAATCACCATGAGATATTCTATATTTTCTTATTTGATTGAAGTGAACGATGCTACCTAGACCATTGAAGCTTAAAATTTTGGTATTTCTTAAGAGTGGCGTCCTCATTAAACGCTGAAAGCCCTAAAACATAATACAAAATGAAAGACAACACCTTGAAGTGATACAGCCAATGTGATGCAGTAAACGCTATTTTAAAATTTTTGACTGGTTCATTTCTGTGAGAATGTCTCATCAAAAAATAACCAGCCACTTGTGCGCCCTGTCTACTACATTTTCCAGATTAAACTCTAATGTAACAAACAAATCAGACTACTTGATAACCACAGAATTAATCACTTAACCTGTAGAAGCTTTATGACCTCTTTCGTATTTGGCATAAGACATTCTGAATACGGTGGAAAACAACGTGACAGATTAAAATAATTTAAAAAATAATAATAAAAGTGTCAAATCATACCAAATACATCAAAAACGTAACCTCACAATCGGAAAACAACACGAACAATTCACCTACAATGTACTATCACTTTCTATTTCCTCTGTCTGGGATAATCAAGTACAACATGGCCTCCGGTACATAAGAAATTTATCTCATTTCTACGGTTGGTATAATTTGCTCTAAATATAGTGAAATGTTATCAGTTATCAATGATTTATATTATTTTTGCATTTATTTTAAAGCACACTATTTTTAAAATAAAAAAAACGCTGAAATGTTTATAAAAGCAAGGGTTAAGGTAGTCTTACATGAAAGTATTAATGCTGATACATCACACAATACTTAAGTTTATCAAGAAAGGCTGATCAGTAAATGACTTTTTTGCTTCACAGAATCGTTATTTAATGACTTAAAAATAATTCTTGTTTCTCTAATTTTACAAGAAAAAAAATTTAAATAATAATTTGAATTCAAGATTATTGAAAAGGGAATATTGATTGACTCATACGTAAAGTGACAAAGTGAACGCTACATCCAATCACAGAAGAATAGAGTGAGCGAAACTTAAATAAGAAACACTGGCTACTTATTTCTAACTTGATTATCTTCAAATGTAACGTAATATAACCTAACAGGATTATGCAGTTAATATTATTCTTAAGCATAAAATTAGATATTACATGTCTGAATCCTGGAATAGTTCTAGTTATAAATATTATGATAAATTTTTTATAGTGTAATTGAATTTATTAAAATATTTGTAATAACCTTTCCTAAGATACATGTAAAAATGTAAAATTTAGATTTGGAAAGAAATGTCTTGCAAAGAAATCATAGTATAATTTCAGAAACTAAAATGAATCACAAAACTTTTCGTAAAAATAGTTACAGATTGTATTATGACAAAATTCTAACACTAAAATTAAGGCTTAGCAAGAAGCTGAAAAAATGAATTTTTAATAATTAAAAATTAAAATTTTCTAACTTTTAAATCATTCAGAATATTTTGTAGTAAAGCAGTGGTTGCAAAGTGCAGTTGCTTTAATATTATTAGCATTTTTGTTCTGCATGAAAGTGATTCAAGCATAAATAAAGCAGTCCATGAATTACCAAACCAAAGAAAATTGTCTATTTTAAAATGACATCTCTCATTTTCTAAAACATTTAATACAGTAAGCAAATTATTCACTTGCAATTCATAATTACAGTAAAAGGTGTGTTATTCAATGTTGTAATTTGTTAGTTATAAACAGGTTGATGAACCAGAGTTGATAGATAATTTTATAAATTGTTAATTTTTTTAATTCCATATTTTAAAAAAAGCAAATTTTATTTTAAAACCTTTGACAGCTAAGAAGTTCTGTTTCAAACATATTCTGGTTAGAAAACAAAGTAATTATAAATTTACAATGGTTTGTCAGTTTAAAAGTTGCATAGTTTTAGAACAGTATGCTGTTGTATAGATGCATTTCCTATGATTTCATCAAGCACAACATTAAATTTTGAACAAAACAAAATTTCATTAGGTTTGTTTAAATCTGCCTCGTAATTTCATGATTGTTGTTTTATTTATTGGCTTCTATTTCTTTAAAGAAATTGCATGTGCAAAATGCAAAATAATTTATATGTATTAAATGTTAATCTAATTTGTTGTTGGCAATTTTTGGTGTTATCATATTGCCAGAAGTAAAAATTAATTACTATAATATAATGTGCATAATAGCTGTGTAGTTGTTGAATACTTCGAATATTTATTTCATCCCAATAAACTTTGAATATAATTCTGGTGCTGTTTTACGTTCCTTTTGTTTTTCAAGATAAAAAAGATTTATCAGCAGATCAAAATCATTTTATTTAAAAAAGATTTATCAGTTTATATGCAGATCAAAATTAGAAAGAAGAAAATGAAGGGCTAGTTGAAATTATTACCATCCGAGTAATCTAATACTTCATTTCATAATAATTCTTTTAGAAAAAGATCAATATAAAATTTATCAATGTATCATATGTATTTATTTAAACATCATATAATACTTATTAATAAAGCTGCAAATTGCTTCTTTCAGTATGTACTTTTGAACTGTATATAATCAAAAGTACTTTTTTGACTGTATTTTAGAATGAAAAACAATTTTACAAACCTTTACTATTTATATCACAACTGTTAATTTTTTCAGAAACAGAGCATCTTTTTTATTAGTTGATGCAGCTATATATCAAAGAATTCTGTTTCAATTTTAATACTTGATTCTATAAGTAAAACAATCGAATATAAAATAATTGCATAGTCATGAACAGTAACTTTTATGATTTGAACAAATTGGATAAATTATTTTAATATAATACATTTGTTTCATTAAAATTAACTTTTTGATTATCAAGATGGTATATTTTAACAAATTGTTACTTTTTTCATAAGCTCTATAAAGCGCATCAATAGATGGGAATAGTTGCTGCTTCTTTCATTGAAAAGTAAGAAAAAACTAAAAGTATTATTTGAAACATAAATTCAGTGAATAAAAGCGTTGCCGCTACCAGTATAGATAAAATAGATGAACTGAATTCATTAAATTGAGGAAGATGATAAGAAATTAAACAGCTGTTTAACTTTAATAGAAAATAAGTGTGAAATTTAATAATGCAGTACAAATGCATGAGACTAAAATTTATTCCTGCTGCAGCTCTTATTTTAGTATTTTTTGCTTTTTTAAGAATAAAAATTATGCAGTTCATATGTTTTACAATTAACTAATATTATATCAACATTTATTTCTCAGTAGAATTATTTGACACATTCTGCGTCACTTATAATTGGGATTTCTAATTATTGTATATACATTAATTATAATTGTGATTTTGAGCTATGAATTATTTAAATCATTACTCATAATATCATTTAATAGCCAGTTGTTTGTTAGAATATATTTATGATTAATTAGGTTTCATACACTAAATGAGATGCATTTATTTTACAGATCACTATTTTATTTTGAGAGTACTGTTTTAAAAATATACTTGAAAGTTTAATAAAAATAAATATTACAATTAAATTGTAATGCATTATTTTTCAAATAAAACCTCAAAAATTACTTCCTGTTTCTAAGCATTCTGACCAGTGCATTTACTTCTGTTCGTATAAATGGTTATTATGCTTAGATTACTGTAGTCAAGCCGTTCTGATGGAATTTTATCCATTATTATTTGTCCTTTTTAAAGATGGTAGTAATTTGCATTATTATGATAATGTTTTATTATTTTGCTAAATTTTACAAAATTTTTAACTGAAAACTGTAAAGTTAAGTATTAGATATTTAGATTTTGAATGGCCCAACATTAGTCTAATGATTGCCTGCGTTCACTGATTAGTGGAGGAGTTTTATTGGTCTCTTTTTTCATCGATCAAAATGACAATCATGTGATTCGCTTATATGCCAACGCTTCTGATTTGCGAATGCGCTTTAGAATTCTATTCGCGTATACATGTTGAAATTTTATTAAGTGTGCAGTTTATTACTTCCATATAATTATTTGAAATTTTGAAAATCTTAGGAAACATTTTCATATTTGCAAATTACAGAAACGTTATTTTGAATTATTAATATAAGGGAAACAAATTTCTAAGAAATTAAACTGCAATGGGAAAATTCTGTTCTAAGTTGGCACAAGTCTACATGTTTTTTTATATGTCTGATATTTATGTTTTGGAATGAATATAATTTTAATGTTTAATGAATAAAATTGAAGTTGCTTTTTAAAAAGCAATAAAATTCTGACGTGTTGGTTTCCTCAGCATATGAAATTATATGGCTTTCCTTGATCTTTCTCTATCCACGTTTTTTGAGTTTTCAATTCTATTACATCGATAAAGCACTAATAGTTCTTTTTTTTATTCTGTTTCAATTTAAAAGAATTAAGAAAGTAAAGCATTTTTTTATTTAAGAATCGATATCAATTTTAAAAAGTCAAAATTAATTAAAAATAATATTTAAAAAATTTTGTTGTAAATCAAAATAAAAGCACTAGAGTAATAGCAAAAATTATTAAATAACATAAATGTGTAAAAATTCAAAATTAAATTCAACAACAATAAAAAATGCTAAAAATCAAAATTATCAGCACAAGCAATTTTAAATATAAACTAGCAAAAGTTCAGTAGCGCGTGTTTCCTGATTAGCGCCTCAAAATCTAATCATTCAAATAATGTATAATAAGTCGTGGCTTTTTTTCATACGCTGAACTGTTAATTTTAACAAGTAATTTTTATAAAAATTAATAAATAATGTACAATAATGCGCTTAAAAAGATTTTAATAATAACAAAAGAGTAATGTTTAATTAAATTAATTTCTCATTTTTAATAAAATAATAGATTATTCCTTTAATTATTTAAATTTTTTATGATTTCTAGTAACATTATTTTATCAAAATAATGATAGATAATTATTTGTTTTACTTACTTTTACTTGCAAATAAATTACTGTAATACAGTAATCTATTTCAATAGCTTTATGCACTGTTTTTAATATTCTTATTTTTGCATCTCGGAAAACTTATACTTTGAGAGTTGACTAACTCTGTAATATTTGTTGCGTTCTAATTAGTGAAACATATATGTCTTATTACAATACACGCTGAATGTGAAGTTTATATTCATAAACTAATGCAGTTCAGTTTTAGCAAAATTGTATTACTGCAGTCATGAGTAACCGCCTCTCGGATAACATTGAAAAGCGACTGATCGAAACCGGAGAACGGGAAAGACTTACTGAACTACTTCGGTCTTTGCTTCGTTCCAGCAACTGGGCCGAAAAAGTATATTTGAAAATTTTATAATTTTATAAAATTTACCCAAACATTTTTAGGTTAGAGAAGAATGTTTGAAGATTATACAGCGTGATGGAATCGATGGTATCACCGTTGAAACTGTCGTTACGGAGATTTTACCCACTGCTCGCAGATTGGTTCCAGAATCAATAAAACGACAGCTTTTGGAACAATTGCAGCAGTTTTGTGAAGAGGAAACTGAATAGTTCATTTTAGAATGATATTCCATCGAGTAGTGAATGTCATCAGAAACTACATCGATATATTTAATTATTTAATCAGTTTATTAATATGAACTGATGATGGTATAACGATTGATAATTATAAATAAAAAAAATTTTCGAATTCGTTTTCCCAGAGAAAAATTACGAAAGTTTATTTTAAAAATTTTCATTTTATTTTCAAAAGATTTGATAAATCAGCACATCAATCATAATCACAAATTTTTCGAAGCTTCAATCACACGTTCGGCCATATACTTATACGTCGACGACACTAATGCTGTACTTTGTAAAAAGCATTCTTCGATAAAATAATTCCAAGATTTCACCACATTGCTTTTCACTTCTTGATATGTTGGAAGCTAAAAGTACTTTCAATGAATTAGGATATAAATTTGTATTGTCATTAAAAAAAAGACATTTTTTATCACTGGAAAATGCTCAGTGACAAAACTTGGATACACTTAAAAGTGAAATGCTCTTAAGAAACTTACCTTTTTATAGGCCGAAATTGCATCACGTAAAACCCGTTCCTCAAGCTGTTCGTAAAGCTGCTGCCCGCGAACCGTGTCTGTTTCCCATACCCCCAACTGGTGCGTGATAAATGCTGCACCTCCAACAATGGTAACGCGAGTCAAATTTCTAAAAAGCTTTATTCGTAAAATTTACTTTCAAATACTTCTCTCACTTTGTAAACAAAACTAGATTGACCATTCCAAATAATGGAAAATTTACAATCCTTTCCTAAAAATTAATAAGCCCATTACAGTATATGTTTTAAACAATCAAGTAAGAACAACATATTATTAAAATTGCTTACAGTGGCATCTTGTTTGCAGTAAAGAAGGATCGCCTGATATAATTTCCGAATTAATAATTCGCATATTAATTTTAACTTTGTACCCATGCATTGACAAGGTGATTTTTTCGCAAGGTAATTTTTTCGTCAGTCAGTCAGTTACATAAGCATTCAGTTTACTTTATAAATAAATGAGAAGTTAATATAAAGAATTTATTAAATAAGTGTTCGAAAACTGTTTATCACTCGGAAATTTATTTATTTTCCATCAAAAAATTTTTATTTGAAATCAAATGAATCAATGAAAAATATTCACTAACCAATTTATTACAGTAGAATTATTTAGTTAACAATTTTATTTGGAAACTTGGATAAGCATTAAAGTTCATGTTTTACATTTCTGAATTATTTAAAATTTTATTATTTATCAATTGAACTATTTATACGAGACAAAATTTATTCGTTAATAAAGAAGTCACAACTAAAACATTATGAACATCTAGATGAAAATTATTTAATTCGATAAAACAATGGTAACTGAACAATAAGTAAATATTGACGACAATAAAAAAATACTATGTAGATTAGTCTCCAGTATTTCATCTGCTTTGTATGCCTGGATTTCCACGGAGAACTATTTATAAATTAATATGACATTTAATTACTTGATCGATATTAGTATGTTAGTTCTTCTCAGTTTCGAAGTCAGTTTCAAGAAAAGATTTATTATGTATATACGTAAATTTCAAAGGCCCAACGTAAATAAAGAACATTCGCATTCATAGCGTATTTAAAATCTGCTTTCCTATATAATTTCAAAACTGCTACGACCAAATACACTAAACAAATAAATATGGACCAATCAATCGATGTTGCAATTTGTATCAACCGGAACATTATTTAATACGGTGAATAACTGGCCCCTCGTCTGAAACAAATAATTTGAATTGAAGTCTTTATATCAAAAACATGATCAACCTATAACGAAGACGACGATTTGAATACAAATAGCGATAAGCAACTCGCCCTCGCATACGTCTTCTGTTAGAACCCATACCTGGACGATTTGTACGTTTTTCCACAACCTAAAAACGTTAATTAAATGTTTATATAATTTCAATTCTAATATAATTATACCTTAATCTGACGACCTCGAAAAAGAGTGTCACTCATAGCCAAAGACGCTTGAGCAGATTCTTTATCTGCAAATTCGATGTAAGCAAATCTTAATTTTAAAAAGTTAAAATTAATTCTTAAAAAATAATTATTTTATCAACAAATTAGAAAACCCTTTTGGACGACCACTGTAACGATCACAAAGAATAGTAATACGATTTATGGCACCACAACCATGAAAATGTGCCTCCAGTTCTTCAGCTGCTGCTCCGTAGTCAACCTAAATATTTATTATTTTACTTCAGTCTTTTACTTTTAAATCTAAAAGAAATCGTTTTCCTCAATAATAAAAATGCCATTTCAGAAAAAAATATTGAAATAAACAAGGAAATTCAAAATAAAAACTTAAAATGAGAAACACTTTTATCGTTGTGAAGCAAAATTTAACGCGTGATAAATGTTATCAATATGCAAATATAAATAATACATGTACTCACATTTCCAACAAAAACTGAACGGGAATCCGCTTCAACTTTTTCATCAGAAGTAAGTGGTGGTGGTGTTGGTGCTGAAACATAAACAACTATGCACAAAGAAAGTTAAGAAAGTAAAACGTACATTCATTTAAAACGGTTGTCATTTGTTTTTCTACCTCCGTATGCAAATTTCTAATAAGTTTTGCTTCTTTCTCCATTTCTTTTAATCTAGCACGAATCGCTTCAATTTCCTAAGAAAATAACACTAACACTAATATATAACAAAATAATATATTTGTATATATGCATATGCGATACCGGATCTAGATCACACGACTGATCCAAAATTTCTTCATCTGACTCTACTTCAATATCCAAATTATCACCATAATCATCTACATCATCTACATCATCCATGATATCAGCTAAAACTAAAAAAATATAGTTAAAATCTCATACAGTTTTAAAAATTGCAAACGTATGAATATGTGAATACTAAAAAGATATAAAAAATGTATTTCTAAACATAACATTTTGATTAAAAATTGAAAAAGCGACATATTATAATAAAAATTGATTACATCAAAGATTATCAACAAAATATAACTAAGCTCAACAACTGAACAGTACTATCTAAAAATACAATTCGCATACAAAAAATTATACCTATTTTTAATTATGGAAATGTAGTTTCAACATATCTATGTATATAAAAAACATTTTTACCTTCACCGCACAAACGACCAAAAAACGACAAAAGAAACCAGCAATTACAGTACTGTTTTATAGAAAGTATATTAATTTTCAAGTATCTGCTTATAAAAAATTGTTCAGGTTACTTCGTATGAGGAATTATATAGCTTTGAAATATATAATTTTAGACTTATATATATTTTTTATGTACATTTTTTATAATAAAATCATCAGAAACGGCTATCAATTAAATGAATTTAATAATTGGGTAAAATCTACTATCAGAAAATATTTAATATTTCAATGTTACTTCAAATTGTACTTTCATAATTTTAAAAGTTGAGTATGCATATCTTTGAGTAATGAATTTTTAAAAGTTGTAGTCAGAAATCATACTTTTTTGATATATGAATTCCGTAAAACACTTTATTGCTGTTAGATAATAACGAGCGTCATTACTGCCATACAACTGCAACAGCATTGATAGATGATATCCTGAGCATCAGATTAAGTAAACATTAAGTAAAATTCTTATCTCCAAAAAATGAAATTGCATAAAAATTGGCAAATAATCAAATTACATTTTTTACATGGATAGAAACGTCTTTTACCTCACTCCGTTAACGTTCATAATTTATCATCCAAATTACCATATTTTACTAGCGGCTATTATCTATTATTTTATTTTACTTAAAATGAAATATATTTTAAGCAACCAACACAAAAAGTGCATACTTTTAATTTCATTTTCAGAATGACATTGTGCAATAATGACAGAACAGTTTGTGATTTATAATATATGCACGGACTTGCAAACAGGGTCTTAGTCATACGTGGAATTCTGAGCTGACAAAAACGATATCCCATGCAGAAAAGAACAAAAACCACTTCAAAATTAATATTTAAAAGTTTTTGCATTTCAAAATTGAAAACCTTCGACAGAATTGTTAAAAAAATAACAAAACATTTAATTTTGCGCAGGCGGTGGTGGAATAAGAGAAGAGAAAAATGAAGAAACAAATACACGGCAAGTGGCCCAAAAGACATTCCAAGCACTGCGAGTTGTAGTCTGTTGTTGCGGCTCCTCATGTTGTTGCTGTTGTTGTTGTTGTTGTTGTTGTTGTTCATCAAACTGCTGTTCTTGTGGCTGTTGCTCTTGTGGTTCATGTTCTTGTGGTTGTTGCTTTTGTTGCGGTTCCCCAGTACCTGCGGAAGATGCACTCGACTGTGTATTATCCTCGGTAGCTGCAGATTCATTTTCACCGTTGACCTGCTGTTCATTATTTTCAGTACGTACCGGACGTTCCACTGCTTCATCAGCCTCGCCATTAAACCAACGGGCTTGCATCAGCAAAATAATTGACCAACCAAGCGCGACAATTCCAAATCGAGCAAATGAAGAATACAAATACAAAACTGCCAACAATATCGCCAGACGACAGTATCTATATATATTGTCTATCATATCTCGGGGTTGAGCGTCGTCACCGTTTGCATCAGGCTAAACGTAAACAGTTAAATAATAACATGATAACTAAATGTAATTCAAAAATTCCCGGCTTTCTATCTGCAAATAAAACCATACCATCAACAAATATAATACCGTACGTTTTCTACAGCTGCTGCAGCTGGAGCTTCATTCTCATACTGCTGCTGCTGTGGCTGTTGTTGTTGCTGCTGTTGTTGTTGTGGCCATCCAAAACCAGGTAACTGAACACTATGATTTGTAATTCGTACCAGATGTTGCCAAGCCATATATGCATTCATCAAGTTCATATAATGCACTTGCATTAACCACTGTTGCTGATTCATCGCAAGCTGTATCTGTTGTTCCACCGAAGCTGTATCTAAGTGTATATTCGATGTATCAGCTTCACCTGTCATTTCTAAATCAGTTAAATTTGCTGGTGTGTCTTTAAATGATTTCTGTTTCGGCAATGATTCTGTTTTTGCGTTTGCATTTGAAATCGATTCAATAACATCCCGACGACTTAAATGAATCACGTGATTTCCAGACAATTCTGGAACCAAGTAATCATAAAGTCTATTAGAATCTTTCATCAAAAAACCAGCATAGATCAAACGCAAATGGCAGATATCCTAAAATGATCATCAACTACAATTACTAAACATTACTGTCAACAGTTTAATTATGTTTGTCATTAACGATATTACAATCTTTACTACTAAACACAAATAATAAGGAACTAGTTCAATTAAATATACAAAACGCAAATCAAAAATGTAATCTCTAATATACAATATAATGTCCTCAGCATCACATACATTTAAAGACAAAAGCAACAACACAATGTAAGCTTAGCTATTTCTGTTTTCTGCCATTTCCTTGATGCAAACGGCTTGATCCAAGACAGGAATTTAGCATTTTAGGTGGAGTAAAACTCTTAAAACTGAATCTCAAAATAAAAGCAATTTCTATGTTAAAATATGACAAAAGAAAATTATTCGGCCAATTATGAGTTTCCAATTAATCCATAAATAAAACTGAACATATAAATTACATATGCATTCATTCTATAAAAATTTTTCATTAACTTCTTCATATTGAAAACTATTTATTTTAAAACATAAAATTAATAGAACACTAAATAATTTGTTTTACAGTTGAATATGAAGAATTCTAACAATAAACAAACTTACTGGATTTCCAGGCAAATTTTCTTGAATGCGCTTCTTTAAATCAACCACTTTATCCAAGCTGGTAACAGTAACCACCAACTCGTCCCCTTCTGCAGGATAAATAGAACGAATTACAACTTTTTCACTGTCACCCATTAATTTTACAGAGAGAGATTACAAAGAAATAACTTTCGGCTGTCACTAACAAATCAGTCTGCACAAAGCATGACGTATGATAACTGTATACTATTGAAAAGTAAGTATAAATGTAATATTATTGTTGCGAAAAGCGTAAATTTTTGATAATCACATAAAAACCTATATGTATATTTATTAATAAGTGCTTTTATCAAAGAATTGTATATAAATATGTATAAAAAAATTTTTTTTAAACGGTTATGTCAAATTATCATTTTCTAATTGTTTGCATTTCTACTAATGTGTTTGTCAAAGAGCATTCCTTTATATTTTTTGAGCAGATAATGTATGAAAAGGTAATTTTTATGATAAAATTTACTTCAAATCTACCGTTAGTTTCAAACTAATGTCTTTGAAAATATTTATAGAATATTCAAATATTTGATGATTTATTTATATATATATACTGCCATATTTTAAGTAAAAAATAAATGTTTTTAGTCATATTATACATGTAAATATTTAATATAAGCAAAATATTAATATTTTTAAAGTAATAAAATTTATCATAGTAAACAAGCACAAACAGTCATTACTTAAAGTGATTTTACGGTTGGTTTAGTAGGAAAGTCAGTCTATCTTAATTGAAAAGTCGCCTAAACAAATATCAGTTTTACATTTTCATCCACAGTCTTTAAAGCAAATTGATTTTCTTATGAAATTACAGTGTTAAATTTTTCATCACACTGCTGATTTTATCTTAATAAAAGCATTTAATATTTCAACAAGTTCCTGGGAGACACGAACTCTATAATGTAGTGCACTGAAATGACTGCGAAATGTAAAAGTCATTTGCATAATAACAAAATAAATGATCTTGTAAATAATAACATCAAAGAACAGTCAAAGTAAATAAATAAATTTAAGAAAGCCAATTTTTCACTGGCATTCTTTATTTTTCAACGATGAGTTCAAAACTGCTTTTCTAAATTAACAGTAAATATCAGCATTAAATTAAAGAAAAATTAGATTATGCAAACAATGGCAATATTTGCATATAGTGTTTGGTAAAATATTTTCTAGATAACATTTTCATTGCAAAGATAAAGTGAAAAGGTAATATTATTTCATTCAAATGACATGAATTTTCCTTTGTTTATCTAAAAGCGCAGCTCTCTGTCTTATCTCTAAAAGTATATGTACATTAAAGATAGAATGCTTCATAAGTAATTCTCCAAAATTCAGCGTTCCTTTTCTTGATAAACAACATATTTCGCATTTGTTCAGAAAAACAAAATTAAATATAATGATGTTGTTTCTCCAAACAATCTTTACAATAGGTCTTCTCAGACTAGGAAGCGGATATTCTAACAAAGCGCTCGAAACATATCAAGGGTAAGCAATGAAAAAATTTTGTAAATAACTCGTTTATGCTGTAATTAACGTGCAATATATTATTTTTGTTTTACATTATTGTCATTATTTTGAAGCCATATTTTGTTAGAAGCTGTGCCACACACAGAGCAACAACTTATCACATTGCAACAATTGATTCATTGCAATAATAGTGAGGTGGCAGTTGAAACATTTAATTAATTTTTCTATATAAGAATAGTCATACTGTATAGATCGATGTTTGGACATTATCATCGTCGATTCGGAAAAAATCTTTAATATTGGTTGCTCCACAACGTCATTATGATATATACAAACGTATGCTTGATGATGGAATTAAAGTCAAAATAGTTATTGATCATTTAAAAAGGTAATGCTCAGCTATTAGCGTAAAGTTATTATTTAGAAATTTTATCTAAAAATATTTTCTGAAATAGGAAACAAAATGCTGAAAAAAACAGTTCATGTTTTAACTCAAATGTATTTTAGCATGTTTGCAACGCATGCGAATATAATCGAAAGGCGGATTCATAAACGTAATTTTAGTTCAAAAGATTTTGATCTTGGTGAATATCATACGTATGATGAAGTAAGTGACAGCTTTTGCTTTTGTTTAAGTTCAATTCGCATTTTATTTAAAGATAATTGAATATATGAAAATGATAAGCTATCAGTATCCAAACTGGACAAAACTAATTTCTGTTGGATACTCTTTTGAAGGACGTGAGTTGTTGGCTATAAAGGTATCACATTTTATGTACAATTTTTTTACTTACAAATTTGTTTATCAGATCGGTACGGCTTCGTCATCATTTTGGATTGATGCAGGAATTCATTCTAGAGAATGGATTTCTGTTTCATCTGCAGTGTTTATAATTGGTCAGGTTTGTAATAATTTTTAATAAATTATTAAGAAAACTGAGAAAAAATTCTTTACCGCTCTGCAGCTTGTTAAACAATACAACTTGAACACAAATCTAAGAAGATTGTTGAGTAAAACTAGTTGGATTATTTTACCAGTTTTTAATCCAGATGGATATGAATTTACCTGGAATGGGGTAATATCAATGTTTTATGCTAACGCAAATTAAATTAATCTGCTCAAGGATCGGCTGTGGCGGAAATCAAGAAGTAAATATGAAATACCATTGTTTAACCCTTGCGTAGGAGTAGATCTCAACAGGTGAAATAAAGTTTAATATTTAAAAGAGAAATTAGAAATCGAAAATATAACTTTTGAAAATTATTTTAGGAATTTTGACATGGATTTTGGAGGTTAGTTATGAAAGAGTTTGCTAGCATTTTATTAAATATGTGACTTCAGGATTTGGATCCTCTAGCAATCCTTGCAGTAACGTTTATCATGGAAGGCATTCATTTTCAGAGCCAGAAACAAGAGCAGTGATGCGTTATTTGTCTAAAATGCAAGATAAAATTAAAGCATGCATTTCCTTACATTCCTTCAGTCAGCTTTGGCTTATGCCTTATGGAAATGAGCAAGGGCATTATCCAACAAATTATAAAGAAATGGTGATTTCAGATTCACTTATCATATGCATAAATAAATTTATTTACTTATTTATTTAATTTATTTATACATTCGAGGATTTTATGATATTCATTTCACTTTTCAGGTAAAATTAGCTAACGGAGCTGTTAAACAGTTGAGAAGGGTACATCGCTCAATATATAAAGTTATAAAAGCTTCAGATTTATGTAAGCAACGCAAACAGTAAATTATTTTATATATTTTTTTCAATATGTGTTTTCTGAATTTGAAAAAAATTAAATTTTTTATTTTAAGAAAATATACAGGGCACAGATGTTCAAATTCTTTAATTGTTATAAAAACGCCAATATTACGTAGTTCAGTTTTATTATTCATATAAAATCTTTTTTCATGATTAATCATTTTAAATTTAAATTATCAAAATACTGCTATATTGTAACTTGCAGTTGATTTTTATGGTATTCTAAAATTATTAGTAAAATAAATTAATCATATTAAAAGATTACTTATTAATTTTTATTAATAAATATAGACATATCAACTGGTGATGCGATTGACTGGGTTCTTAATGCCACTAGTACGTATTTATTTCAATTTTGAAAATTGTCTTTATAATTGATTAATCTTTCAATTTAGGTATTAAATACGGTTTTACGGTTGAACTGCGTCCAACAACCATAGAAAAAGGAGGCTTCATTTTGCCTGAAAAAGAGATAGTTCCCACAGGCGAAGAGGTTATTTTAAGAAAAAGTTTTGCGTAAATTATTATAAAAATGTATTATGACAATATTATAGATTTTTATTGGTTTAAAATTTATTGCTGAAAATCTAATCAAAGTTAAAGACGCTGCTTAATTTGCTTCAAGTTGCTTGAAACTAGCACATCAACTTTTTGACGTTTGTCAATTTAGATTCAATCAAAAGATTTGTTTTTGAAGTTTTATGTTCAATGCAAAATGCAGAACGAACGTGTTTTATAATTATAATAACAATAAATAGTGTTGTTTTTTCATTTGAACTTATTTACTTCTAGAAATGTTTTTACCATCCACTGATATTTAGATTTCACGAAAATGAAAACTTATCATTTATAACCGCTGACGGACTCTAATTTTTCACATACTAGAGATAAATTTTAATGATTTGATTTAATAACAAAATATTTAAAGTTGTCAATTTGTCATTCAAATGAAAAGTCTAACATTCGCCGTGTTGTCATTATAGATAATATTTCTATTTAAAACAGTATAACGTGATATTGTTTAAATTTCAGGATAATGAAAATTTTTTGAATCTGTCACATTTTGCATTGTTATGATTTGAAGCATTAATGCAGTTATTTTTATTGTTTCTCTATTTACGAGTGTCAACAGAAGAAACGTAAGATATGCTTTAAGAGTAAAGTCACAATATTAATAAAGTAAGTGTCACAATTTAAAACTGCATGCAAAATTTGTGTCAGATAATTCTATAAATAGTTTTGTAATTGAATTTTTCAGTTTTATTCAATGCAATGCAATATCATATATTTATTAATTAAACACTTTATTTATATAATAAAATTTTTTTAATATATAAATATGCATCACTTGATTATGCAAATTAATTCTTACTATTAGTGTTATTGGTTTTTATTATTAGTTGCATGCTTAATGATAAAGTGATAAAGGCAAACCTTTCAAATGTGCTAGTTTTATGTTTGACATAAGCTCATCACATTATAAATATATAATCACTACAAATGTATAGTTCAAGAATAGTTTTTTGTGTATTATCTTTTTGCGCTGTCACTATTATTAATTAAGTGTCTACAAAATTTTAATTGCTATGAACCTTTTAGAGGGATAAAATTGTTTTGTGAAAAATAAAAACATGATATAGAAAATATGTTAAACATTATAAAAGTCATCTTTGAGAATAAAACCTATTACACTGATAGGGAGGGTCGCGGCCCCGGCCGATCAGCGTGGGAACAAAGCACTCAAATAGTAAAGATAATTGCAGCTGGCCTTAGGTCAGCAACGCACGGTCAGATTGTACTGACAATTTGGTCATATTCCACATTCATCTAGCCAATGGAAAAAGAGCGTGGGCGGATAGACTGGTGATAGATAGCAGCGGCAGTTGCCATTTCATTGCCTGAGTTCCAGCCGAGCCTTTGAAAGCCGAAAACCAAGTATATTCTGTGACGCAGACGTCTTTTAGTGATTAGCGGTCGAAAAGCAGTTTGCCAAAAGTCACAAATCACAGCCAGCCAAGCTTTCAGCAAGCTGTCTAGCACATCTCATTGCTTTCTACTTCGTGTGGTCTTGGAAATTTTTGGCTGCTTTATTAACAAAACTGAAAAGCTATGAAAAGCATATTCCTGATTCTCATTCTGCAGGTATCGTTTTTCCCAGACATTTATCAGTTATGCTTAAATGACAAAAGCTTTATTCTTCATTTATACGATTTCTCTTCAATAGGAAATTAACACAGAATTTGCTAAATGGATTTTTTGTGTAGTTAATATTTAAATTTTATTTTCTACAGTAAATATTAAAAAATATTGCATTCATAAAATCTAAAAAAAATTTTCATGATAATTTTTAAAACAATTACTAGATTACTAGATTAGTAATGTAGTATATCACAATATTAACATACTTAGAACAAAAGAATAAAATTACTTCATTGGGAATGTTTCACATTTGCGTTGTTTTAATGTGCTTAAATTTTCTAAGTTGCACATATGCTTTGTGGCAATGTTTGCATCATTCATACTTGCAGATTTATTTAGCCAACATTGAATGCGAATATAGATTTTTTTGCATAAACTACTGCTCCAATTCGTGAAATTTTTTAAAAAAGTGTTCAAAATACTTTTAAATTTAAAAGCTGATTAACTAACGTTGTTTTTTTTAATGGGTAAGTTATTTACAACGGACTGTTTTACAGACTAAACATCAGAAGTGAAAAATAAACAATCATATTGCAATTTTATTTTATTGAATAAAAATAATCTTAAAATCTACTTTTCTTAATTTTATGCAATTACAATCAAAATATCTGCCTTTATATGACTAAAATGCATGTAAAAGATGACATTCTACAACTGGAACAGAACTGTTTGCTGCACCTTTGGCAATTTACTCAGTTTTTAGTTATTAAACATTAAACAATTATTTCCTGTGCAGAACACTTATTTAGAACTTTTATAATTTTTGTTAAGTTAATTTAACACTGAAATATTTTTTAGATTTCACTGCCTTGTTTAGCGCTAAAAACATGCAGTCGAACTGAAGCATGTCGCATTGTTGAATATCACAAGTTAATAATAGAAAATGGTAATATGGAAGCTGTGGATGAAAATGTTTCCGCCGGGGCAGGCAATTTGCAAAAAGAGACAAATTCATCTATACAAGAACTTCGTGATGAGGCGTCGTTCACAATTGCATCTGAACAGCTCTGCGCATGTCCATCTACAGATTCACCTTGTGCTTTTGATAATGAAACTGACAACAGCGAAAATGTGATCCAAATCAACTCCGGTACAATGTTGATTTTGTGCCAGTCAAAAGAACGTCTGCCGTCTTGCAGGGATTTTAGACGTCCAGTGGTTCGTCTTTTTAAAGATCTTGAAGTAAGTTCTGATTTGCAAGGTAGCTTCAATCGCCGTTACACCAAAGCCCGAATTTGGTGTCGATGCACCCGAGGCGAGTTCAAAAAGTCTAAACTCACAGAAATTTGGATGTACGGCATGCAGCACGCAGACACGTTCACATGCAACCGCCTCTTCTGAACCATGAAAATGATGCGTTTTTGTTTCATTTAATTCGTTCAATATTAATAATGATCAATTATGTGCTGATTATCTTTTTTTTTCAAGTATACCCACAGTATTTTATTATATCTGGACAAACTTAAACACAGCTTTGCTGCACCATGATAGCATTTCATTTAAGCATTAATTTTATATAATTTTTCTTTTTTAAAACAATAAAAAAAACAGCCCGGAAAGTAAAAATGAAACAAATCAAATTTATAAAATTGTCTCTTTTGACACAGTTTTTGCTGGTTGGATAAATTTGCTGAGCAAGTTGATTATTGAATCGTATCCAAGCTGTTCGGCTAGTTGAAGTGGAGTTTCACCAGCCTAAAATTGTATACATAAATATGATAAAGAAAAGACCCTTTCTGCTACGAGTTTCTGCTGCAACGTGGCGGGAAAAGTTTGCCAAAAGTGAAGAAAAGAAACAACGCAATGATAAATATGTGAATTTTTTATGTTAAGAAAATTTGCTTCTAGCGTTTGATTGAGTAAAATGCTTTTCATTTATTGAATGCTTTGTTTTGCTTCAATGACGCATTTTAGATGTTCTACCCAGCTCGTGTGAAAAAGTTTTCAATTTAGCAACAGAAATGCGTCAACGTTTGTCATCGTAAACGTCGTGCTTGTTGAAAAGCACCACTGAACGAATAATAAATATTGAAAGTTTGTACTTTTGACCAACGGAAGCATAAATCAAAAGCACACGTGCGCGTTGGCAAACGCCAAAGCACCATGAAATGCAATTTACGATGGTCTTTCTGAAAATTGTTTTCCACAAATTTCCACCTAGCCTTGGTGCATTTGAGTTCGCTTTCAAAAATCCAGCCACGATTCCAAAATTAATACGGTGAAGTAAACACCTCTAAATTAAAGTGCCAGGTCCCGGCTAGGGTATGATTTTGAAAACTGGTCAATTACATCAAACAGCTGCGGAAGTTTTTGGGAATTCAGCTTATGAAGCGTGTGACATATTCATCTGAACACCAAGGTGAAATTTGTGTGCATACGAGACATGCTGAAAAGAGGAATCGCCAAAGTGCAATTTGCCATTGCTAAGCAAACATGCACATGCGTGCGCGCACACATACACACATACACACATACGCATGCTTGCATTTGCACAGAAAAACATAAACAAAAGGCTGTTTTACGCATTTCTAACTTAATTTTGCAATAATTTTATAATCTATAAACATTAGAGAAGTTAAACATAAATAGAAATTGCCTAAATAACAATATTTTAACTGCTACTAAGCTGTGAATAGTTTTGAAAACATTTTATTTATCATTACTTTCTTACTTGATTCGGCAGCTGTACGTCAGCTCCAGCTCGAATAAGCATTTTTGCAATTTCCTGATGTCCAAACAGACAAGCAGCATGTAAAGCAGTTTCACCATTTGCCAACAATCCTAAACATGGATCAAATTCTAGCAGTTCTTCCACCACTGCTGTGTGACCTTTGTGCGAGGCTTTGAAAAGCGGTGTTGCTCCATCCTGGAAAGCAAAGTTAGCAGTTTGTTTAAAATAATAATATTTTTGTTATGTGAAAATGTTGTAAAACTTTCTTCAAAAGAAAGTGTAACTGTGGAACATTTTTACAAAGTTTTACCTTTCGGGCTTCATCTACATTAGCACCCCATAAAAGGAGTTCCCTTACAATTGATGCATGCCCCATTTGGCATGAAATCCAAAGTGGTGTAGCACCATCCTGTATACAGGATAAATTCATATGAATTAAGTAAAAGGAGAAAAAAATCACTTATACATTTCTTGCTTTGCTTACATCAGCACCGTTTTGAAGAAGAATTTTAACTACTTCAAGATGACCATTTTGAGCGGCTACAAAAAGTGAATGCGAACCATCCTTAAGAAAAAAAGCGATTTCAATTTTAACTAAATTTTATTTATTAACTAAATTTATTTAAATTTCTTACCGACATTGAATAGTTCGGATCACAACCTACTTCTAAGAATGTTTTTACAATAGTTATATAATTCCCTTGAGCAGCAATGAACAAAGCCATACCACCATTCTAATCAAAATGCATATTTAAATGAACAACTTTTAATAAACAATTTAAATATAAATACATACGGTAACTACATCAAATCCAGACTGTAACAAAAAACAAGCAATCTCTAAATGCCCTTCTTCAGCAGCAAAAAACAATGCTGTTGTCCCACTCTGAAACATTTTAATTTTGAATAATAAAAAATTCTGTCGTAAAGCAGTTTACTTTGCTTAAAAACATTTTGCTTAAAATTTAAATGTTGAATTTTCTTTGATAAATTGTTCGAATAACAATTACTGAGCGTGCGAAAGCAAAATGAAATTGTTTCATCATGCAAATCAAGAAAAGATTAAGAAGACCCCCTGCGTTAGTTGACCTTGAATGCATGCTACCGCATTTTTGTTGCTATATAAAGTACATCAAATAAAGTCCAATTATGGGAGATTTTAGTGGCACAATCTCAATCTATCAGTCAATCAATCAATCTGAAGTAGTATTTAATAAAATCTATCGTAGTATTACTTTATACGAAATTAACGAAAAACTATTTCCCATCATATTGTAGAAAAAGATGTTTATTTCGATTAAAAAATGGAAAAAAGTAAATTACTTTGCGACGTATATTCACATCAGCCCCTGCTTCAACCAAAATTCGAACACAACAAAAATGGCCCTGTGCTGAGGCAAGCATCAAAGCAGTCGTTCCTTCCTAGTCAAAATAAAATTTAAAAAATTGCATTTAAATTTTACTTTAAAACAAAAATAATTAAAAAAATGAATGAAACAGAACAACAGAAAGCAAATGCGCTTTACAGAATCACAGCAGTCGATTCGAACTCTGCCAGAATTGAGTACTTGCTGTAAGGTATCCACATCGCCGGAAGAGGATGAATTGTGCAGCAGATTGTCGTCGTGGGTTTCTTTCTGTTGAGTAAAAAAACAAATTTTTATAAAATTTTAAAAAAATCAAAAATAAAAATAAAGTTTTTGTCACGTGCTTACACGAACAGACATGTGATGCAAATGTTGAGTGAAGGGGCTATTTGGAAATTTCCACTGTTCAAAGTTTATATGCGTTTAAACCGACCGGCTCTAAGCAATCTAAAAGCAAAACTGCTCAACATAGCACAAGAGCTGTTTGTCGAGTAAACATCTGACTACAAACTATGGTGACGTTGTTGTTGTCATGGCTGTGACTGGCAGTCAAACTATGCCGACAGTCAAGATAAAAATGCAAACATCAAAAGTTGAACAAAGAATACTTGAGAACAGTGATTTAAGAAGCCTGTAAAAATTGGAACCTTTTCTGCTCAGAATCAGAATCTTCTGCAAATAAACAAACTTTCAACCTTCCACAAGAATGCTTTTCTCTTGCCTGTGTGCATGTATAATTTACTATCTTACTTATGCACAATTAATATATATATATATATATATTTATTTATTTATGATCGAATATCAGATGACCAACATAATCACTATCACAGGAAGATCAAACGAATTGAATTTTCCAATTTTCAATTAAAAAAGTGCAAAGATACATGATCATCTACAAATAATATGATAAATGACTTAATGACATTGCAAAACATGCAAAACGAAGCATTCACTAAACTGTCGTTCTGATTTTATTTTGTTATATGACGTTTCCTTCATAATACAACGAATAACATGATCCAGTCTTTCTATGCAAACATTTTCTGTGCTATTTTCTGTTGTAAATTCAATATTTTATTTAGAAAATTAAAAATTCTGAAAAGTTTACATAGAGTTGGAAATTCAAAATTTTATTTATATAGAAACGTGAATTTCAGAAACAGTGTACAGTAATAAGTACAATTATAAACGTGCACGTGCAATTAGTTGCATGTCTGTATTGTCATTGGTTATGAATTTTTAAAGTGATTTGAAAAAATACAACTGATTTTAAACTGATTTGAATATTCTCTACTCCAAAGTTTGAGTAAAACTGAAGCCACCTATTTCCGTCAACAGTCCAAGCAAACAAACTGTAAATTTGTCATACCTGTAAAAGAAATGACCTTGTTAAAAATTTACGCTACAAAAATTTTGAACGCCTCTCATTTGCTGGTGAACGGTATAATAATTGTGATGATGCAGTACTGAGAAGCCAGTTGCTTTTTGTTTCGCTTGAAGAAAGTGACACACGATTTATGGAACGCGGCATTAATAACGACCAGTTTTGATTACCACCTGTATATGGCACTGTCCTGAATCTAGCCGTTGGCTATAAGCAATTACATGAATGGAATGGAAAATTGAATTTTATTTTATGATGATTTCCTGTCACTTAAGTTGATTTTGTTTTACATCATATTCTTCAAATGCAATATTTATTGTACAATGGATAATATTTATGACACCATTGAAAGGTATCAAATTATCTACAGAAAATGTACGATAAAGCATGGAAAACTGAAAAAATTAAGCTCATTGAAAATCAATTCAAAATAGTACCTCTTTGCTTAAAATGCATTCGATAGTAATGCACGTTTCGCATCAAGCTGTGCATTTGTCAACTGAATATATTCCAAATAAATAAAATTTAGCTAATAACAAAATATTCTCTTCATCTTGACAAGCAAAATTTGTAAAAAAAAATTTCAAAATCACATCAAATAAACAATAATCAGAAGTTTACAAAGTTTAACAGATAGTAAAATAATAATGCTTTAAAAGTTATTTAAAAAACTCACTATTTTAGATAAAACTGCAACACAGATCGTCGATTTGCTTTGTTTGCAAGTTGCAAGAATGCAACTTTTACTACAAGCACTCTAGTGAACGATGAATAATCAGAATCGCTCTAACCGGCAAATATTTCCATGGCAACAACACTGTCAACTGAAGCAACAGTCAACAACAAATTACAGCTCATACAGCTGTAAAAGAAGTGCTCAAGAAGTAAATACAAAAAACTCCGTCTTCTAATAATAATTATAAAATGAGATTGCCTGACTTTTGCTTACAATTGAAGAAAATAGCATTTAAAATTTTTTTCACTTTTTACGATGCATTCCCGTATTTGTAATTTTTTTATAGCATTGTTAAATTTGAAAACGTCACTAAATTTTACGTATTACTTACAATTAAAAAAATACTATTTCACTAAATTACCAGCAACGTTAAAAAAATACCCTCTCTTAATGATGTACTTGCATAAGTGAATAAATTAAATGTTCCATTTCCAATTTTACTTTTCAATTCAATTAAGAATTTCGCGTTAATAAATAAAACTATGATAAAAAAATGAAGTAAATTTTTATTAGAGATGCAAATTTTCTTGATACAAATTCAAACTGTATCGCAATTGCAAAAAAGTACTCAAACAGTTGACATTAATCTTCCGGCATTGTAGAGGACATTGATAAGAATGAAATATTGAATTACAAATGTGTCACTATAAACAATTGGTTTTATTGATGACGGAAAACACAAAAAACTTACTAACAGTGACACTTAATCATGTATAAATAGGCTAAAAATTTGGAATACTCTTCTGAAACAAACAACAACGTAATGTTATTATCTGCATATTAAGAAAGCTATATTACAATGGTTTTCCGACTGTGCAATTCAAAATAAGTTTGCTTTTTCTTGAAAAGCATAATCATAAATTACAATATTGCTAGCAGTTTTGCTGTTAATAAAAACCGAGTCAACAACAACTGAACAGCAATCATTTCTTTTGATCCTTTATTAGTATGATTTGTTTATTGAAAATTTTAAATAATAATTTCTATATTTAAAATAGCTGGTAGATATGTTTTTCAAATTTACTGCAAGTTATTTTCTAACTACAAATTAACCAATATTGTGCATTGGCACGGAACAAATTGTTTTAAAACCTGAATATCATAACTTACAGTAATTGTTGAAATTTTGGTCTCGCGTTTAATCATCGTTGTCGCTTTGCAAATTCACTGTCATGTTGCTTATTTCAGGACTAAAATTAATCCACTCACTAGTCATCTACTATAGAAAATACGAATTTTAGTTCTCATGCGTTTTAATTTAAATTAGCTTTTGAATATGAATTTGTTTTCTGAAACTTTCTACTCCACAATGTTCACTATTATGGGGAATTGGGAGACTAGAAATAGGTTATTTCTTATAACTTCACTTGTTACATAAGGTGGACAATGATTGATTTATCTATTGAATACTGTTACAAAACAAGCTGGCATTGCTTTATTGCTAATTTTTGACATAAAGGTTTGAAATTGAGGAAATCCATTAAACGAAATGTATTGACAAATTTCTAATTCCGTTTTAACCAAATTTTATCACTGTAACAATGAACATCAAACAGAGTAACAATTTACTCAAAACAATGCAATAATTTGTTAAAGTATGCTGTCTCTGACAAATTAGATGAACCTCATTCCGTATATCATATATGTAAATAAAATATTGTTTAAACTTTCCAAATAAATAATTTAGATCTTCATGAGTGTATTGAAAAAGAAGTTTTATTTTATATTATAAAATTATATTAATGAATAGATTATGTTGGTTTTTAAAGCAAAAAGCATTTTCGGAAAAATTATTAAATTACATCACTGATGTCCGAAATTGTTTAAATTAACAAAACTCAATAAATCTATACGGATAAGTTACGGGGTCACGAAAATAAGCAGTAAACACAACAGAATCAGCGCTTTATCAAGCCACCTGATTCATTGACGTACATATTGCAATGAAATTGTGATTTAAATGTAATTTCAACAAATCTTTGAAATATCCTGCCTTGAGTAAAATTTTGTGAAATGCAACAGTATGCAGATCAAGTAACGTTTTTGCAATACATTAATACTTAATAGATTGAAGTCTAATACCTGAATATAAATTTATTACAGTAAGGAGATTTATTTTAGTATTCGTTTCATCATGAATCTGGTATCTATTTAACAGTATTTCGAGAGTGAACAACAAAATAAGCGGCAAAAGAGAAAATGCTTTTAAAGGTGATTTAATTTATTACGGTAATAGTTAAAGTGGAAATGGAACACATGAAAGATGGTCCGTCAAGTAATGTAAAGAAAGACGAGAAGAAGAAAATGAACAATATAAATTCTTTAGCATTTCCATCGTTTAAATTGATCAGAAGAAATGTTTACGTTGATTGCAAGTGTGAAACATTAGTCTAATTTATTCTTATAAAATTTTGTTCTAATAAATTTTATTCTAATATTTTAAAAAATAAATTTTATTCTAATATTTTAGAGAACGAATTGATAATGGATTTGACCCATGCAGATGCCTAGAAGAAGCTGGCAGTTGTATAACAGATAGTTGCTCATGCCGCAGCATTTTTGTAGAATGGTAAAACGTTCATTATGTTAATTATTGTTGTCACTGAGCTTTTTCTCTATTAGTTCTAAACTGTGCAAATGCGGTAAGGCTTGTGAAAACCAGCGCATTCGAAAAGTATGCTATTTGTTCATTCAGTTTATGTCAGTTCTGTTGATTTTGTTTCAGGGCTTGGGGAAAAAAGTTGAAAAATTTCTAGCTGGATCTAAAGGTCTTGGCCTTAAAACTCGGCAAGATATTTTAAAGTATTTTTTTTTTCTACAATAATTTTATATGTGATTTTTCAATGCTAAAAATTACTTTTCAGTGAATTTCAATTCCATTGCTTCAAACAGTTTTTATTATGCAAAATATTAGTTTCACATTTTTTTGACTGTTTGTCGTTTTTTTATTTTTCTCCAACATAAATGAAAATAATTATTTTATAGGGATGAGTTTATAGTGGAATTTGTTGGTGAGGTGATCACTTCAAAAGAAAATTGCCGGCGAAATAAGCAACAAATGCGTTGGGCAAATACACATCAGTATCCAATGCAGTTAACAGGCGGCCTCGTAATTGATGCCACTTCTTTTGGAAATGCTGCCAGATTTATTAATCATAGCTGTGATCCTAATTGTCGAGCGGAAAAAGTATGAACAATAATCAATATTTGTTTTGTTTTTATTAATTTTATTCTCCAGTGGATGGTAGAAGGAAGGCATCGATTGGCGATTGTTGCGAACCGAAACATTTCAAAAGGCGAAGAGCTTACGCTGGATTACGGTTACGCTGGCAAGCCGTAAGCTTTTGCATGTTATTGAAAGCAAAATGACAGGAATTTGTTTCTTGGTTATTATTCTCCGTTTTCTTCTTTTTTTAAGCTTTGATGAAATTCCATGCCTTTGTAATTCGTCGAAATGTCGAAAATTTTTGGGCCGTCCACTGTCAAAGAGCAGAAAAATTTCCAAAACTTAATTTGTTTATTGAGAAAGTAGCAGTGTTTTTACTTTATTTTTGTATTTTTTATTCGACATTTTGCATGTATGCTGCATTATCTCATTTGTTTATACTGAAAGAGTGAAAGAGCAGAAATTTGAAGTGAAACAGGCTGCTATTTTCAAAATATTGCTTTTGATATAAATATAAATGTATCAACAGGTTTTGGAATCATTTAGGACATGTGCATAATTATTTGAAATACTTCTTTATTTGCATCTGTATGTTTGTCATTTTCTCTAAATTTTAATGTCTAATGTTTTTTAATTGGCTCATCATTTATCTGGCTTTCAACGCGCTTTACGAGAAATCTGCTCTATTTCTTAAATTAAATTTTACGAAGCAGCTTTTTGTATACTTCATTAATGTGCGCAGCATTTAGCACATTTATGACGATGCAATTGGATAGTGAAATATTTACATTGCAATAATAATAAATTTCAGTCAAGGACGGCCGTTGTAAATCCAAATGGTCGTAAGTTGAGATTAATTTCATGTATGTATATATACAACAGATTTTTCATAAAGATAAATCTTTGTTTACACAATTTTTAAATTATGAAAATATTGTTCAACAATTCAATTACTGACCTTTGTTTCACTACAAAAAATAACTTGTTGATATATTTTTTTAATATACTGAATAATTTATTTCACAATAATATTGTTTTAATAATAATTGCTCTTTTAATGGCAGCTTTTTGAACATTTTTATTTGATTCTCGGTACGTCGTACACAACAGTACAGTTGATCAATAGTACTTGATTTTGCACAATGTACAGTATTCTTAAAGTCTCGTTATGTATCAGTATTGTGGGTATAGTTCATCAATGTAAGTTGAGAAGGAAGTACGATACGTAATTTGAAAAAAATAGACTTCTATTTTATAAATATGACTGAAATGGACAAAGATTCAATAGAACTGAGATCACGTGTCAACAATAAGCATCTCCGGTCAAATTCTAAAGAACGTCGTGAGAAAAATCATGAATGCAATCAGTTTGTAGTGTATCACATGTGTGCAGGTGATACAATTCAAAAAATTGCCTTAAAACATAATATATCGGTTAGTTTTAATTTTTGTTATTTTTAATTTTTGTATCATTTTGTCCAAGAATGAGCTCTAGATTGCTGCTGAGCAGTGTTCTTATTCACATTTTTTACAAATAAACTTACTTTACAATCGTAGTGTCACTTTTTTTTGTATTTTATGCCTGTATATTGCTGTAAATTATGTGGTCAAAACTGAGTACTTTTTAACCAGGCTTTGAAGCGTCATTTCGATCAGTGTTTGAGGTTTTACTTTGTTTTTATCCACACGTATTTGTGGTTCAGTTAATTTTTAACGCAGCCAGATGTGAGACATTAAGCGAAAACTATTTATTTAGGTAAATGAGTTGAAAAGAGTAAACAACTTGTTGTCAGATCAAGATATTTACGCTTTGAAAATGATTCGTATCCCAGTGCATCGGTTTAGTTTTCTAACTGATTCTTATAAAGTTAGCAGCGACTCAACTTCTGGTAAAATAGATTCGCCTGCTATTTCAGCAGCGCACGTATCGTCAACGGATTCATTTTCAATGCACGGTGAAAAGCAGAAGTTGCGGGATGATCATGCTCATGCAAAGAATGACATCATTGATCTGCTGAGTGAGGTAGATCAGAATGTTCAACGTGTCAAAGAAAAGCACAGTCAGCAAAATTCCATAGAAGTGAATCAGCATTTAAATGAAAATGATATGCACAATTTTCAAGCAGATACACGCCAGCTTAGCCAAATCAGTTGGCTGAGACAAAATATTTGCCATTTTTTGATTTTAATTATACTTTTTTTTATGTTTGTTCTTCTGCCGTTGGCATGGTTGTGTTACAGGTTTTTTAGCTAGGCTTACAGTAGTGATTTATTGAAGAAACGTTGAACACTGTTGGAAAATTGGTTGTTATTATTTGTATCACCATTGATGATGACAACGCAAGAGCTTGTCGTTGGCGTATTTTCAGTATTAAGTAAAAATAAACATTTACGCTTAATTTTTTTCCTGCTTTATGCTATTTTTATAATGAAATTAAGGTGTTTGTTTATCAGTAGAAGTTATTCATAAAAGCACAATAAGTATTAATGAAACTGAAGTGTAATTTTGGGAACAGATCTTACTCTGCTGAGATTGCTATTGAATATTGAATATATAAAAAAGCATTTCGAAATTAAAACATATTTTAAAAATACATCAATTTTTAATAGGTTGTTGTTCTCCTTTGAAGTATATTTCATTTCTAATTTACTGAAATGTATGTATTTTAAATCTTATATAATGAAAATATGAAATGACTATTAATAACAAACATTTATTTTGCACTACTACATGCTAAAGTAGAATCATGATATGCTTGTCTAAGATTAACCAGACAGTTATATCTTTTATCATTTATTGCACATGTTTAAAAAGTTGTGAGGAATGTTTTCATTTAAATTACTTTGTGCTTTCCAATTTTATATGCTTTCATTGCAAAACATTTCATGTAGATTAATGTTTAAGAGAAATTTAAAAATTGATGGTTTCAATCGGAATTTTTAATTAAAAGAAGTTATTACAAATTATTTTTCTATGTACTGCTCAATAATGAATAATAGTAATTTTATTTCTGTTACATTTATTTGTTTAACGAATTAAAAACGTAAAGTTTAAATTTTATTTTATTCTCCTGTATTTCAGCAACTTTTGAACTTTCTTTTACTTGATCCGTTAATCTTTATTCCATGATTCTACTGTCATTAACTTAACTTTTTGATTGTCCAGTAAATATAATCACATTTTTAATGTTTAAAAATTTCTGTTAAAATGTTATGGATTTTCAAAGTGCGGAATAATAATGAATAATGAATACGGTTATTTTGAATGTTAATTGATGAAATTTTTAGCACTCAGTTGTTATCATATACGGTAAGGCAACTGCAACAAAGAGAGTTATTTTTGTAGTATTTAATTTTTGTTCCGTTGCTAGAAATGCATAAAGATATAACATAACTATTTTCTACTGAATATTGTTTACTTTATGATGGTATGTTTTGTGGTTCAAAAAAATGAAAGCTTTTTTGTTTCTTTTTTATTTAAGGCTGTAGCGTTCATTATTCTTGTTTAGTTTTATTTTAAACAAGCTTTAGTGGAAATATAATAATGAAATATTGTAGCTTTTGGAGGCTCTTTTCTTCGCTGCAAACGATTTTTTATTGATGTTTGAATTTTTTATTGTTTACATCAAATGTAATGAGTTGTGGAATCATGTTTAAGTTAGACTGTTTATTTGTTGTCATGTATTTATAAAACACTATAAAATATTGCATTTTTAAATTTTTTAACAAAATTCTGACAAAATAAATTCATCATTACTATTTATTTATTATAAAGTTTAATTAAATTATTTTCACGTCTGTTTACTATATTGCATATTATTACTTACTTTTTTCTTTACTGTTGATTACTGTAGTCCCTTATTAACATCTGTTTTTCCCGTGATCTTGTTTTTAACTTGTTGGTCTTGATTTTTAAACAGATATGTAAAAATTTTTATTATGATTTTATTATTTCATGATCAATGTAAAAAATATTACCGATTTGTTCATTTTATTTATAATTTTTTTGTTGAAATTAAATGTTATTTGTTATAAATGGCATTATTTGTTATTATTGTCTTTATTTTCACTGATATTTTAATTTACAATGGAAGCTATTATGGTATTGTGTTTCATTCAATATAGTTTTCAACTTTAAAAAAAAGCGTTAGATAAATTTCAATCAGCTGATATTATCACATCTGTTTATTTCTAACATCATAATGGTTTTATAAATGTGGTTATAGCGATATGTCCAGTACTCTTAAAAAACTGAAGCTTCTTTGTAAAGAGGACCTTGTGTTTAAATCTGGTCCAGTAAAAAATCCAACTAAGTACGAAAATTCATTGAGAGAAGTATACCAAGCCATCGACGAACAAGTAAGTTTATATTTGTTGCAGTTATATATTATAAATGTTATTTATTATAAAGCTCTTGAACAAAAAGTGATAATAAATCAAAAAATTTTTTTTGATTTGTTACTTTGCTTTTGAAAATGTAAATTTTAGGAAAAGGAGATGCTGCGTTTATCAAAAATTAAGGAAAAAACCAAAAGAGAAAGTAAGAGCTAAAATTACCCCATAAAGATTCACTGGAAAAATTACGATGATACATTTGTAGTCGAAATGGAAGAAGAAAGAATTAAAGAGGAATTAAAAACGAAAGTTCGAAATGGTGTACGTTTTGTTATTATTTTTTAAATATTAGATACTTTTGATTTCTTTATTTTTTATGCTTGTAGGATTTGATTATTGCTGGCAATAAGATAAAAGAAAGTTATAAGAAACCATTATCAATTCAGCGACGACTAGAGGTTAGTTGTTTAATTCTTTTTGACAAACATTTCTTATACAGTACTGCATGTAAAATGAAGCAATGTTGTATTATAAGAGATGTGCAGATGGAAGTTAATGATTACTCAGTAATCGTAATTGAAATATAATATTTAATTAAATAATTTAATAGAAAAAATATTTAATTTCTGAAGCTGAATAACTGCATTTAGATGTAATTTTGTGATGTTTAAATGTTTCAATTTATTATATTATTACAGTAAAGTTTTGATTTAATTCTCAGGAATTAAAACATTAGATTCCATTGCTGTAGCTGTTTTACTACTGCATTTTTGCAGTAAGGGTAGATATATAAACTGGTTGGATAAGTGAAGTTTACACAGAAATTTTGAATTCAGCTAAGTTAGTTTTATTTAAATGATGGTGTATATTGATTTACTGAAAGTTACTTGTGATTCTTATTTAGAAGCATCTTTCTGCCGATGAACTGGCTGAGAAAGCGCAAGGTATGCAATGTAATATTTGTTGATTTTGTTATTATAAAAGAATTTGTGCATTTAAATAATCCACATCATGAAGTAATGGTTTAATATTTGTCTTTGGCATATAGTTGATTTATTTCAAGATGTAAGAATCTTTACTTTGAAAATTTCCATAAAAGTGTAATTTTTGTAATTTAATTTAAATAAATATCATATAACTTTTTTAGAATCGTCGCCCGTAAAGACTGTTAAACCGAATGAAAATGTAGTATTGATTGAGGGTATTGATTTGTCACCTGGAACTTTGTACAGGATGTTGTCAAAAATGGGAAATGTCGTGAAAATGTCGAAAACTTTGAATGGCTTGTATATCCACATATAGATTCTAATAAATATAAATAAATTATTGGATAAATTATTATTATTTGCTGTTAAATATTTTTTCAATGATTATTTAGATCAGTTTATTGTGAATTTGATAGTAGAGAAAGTGCTGTCTTGGCACAGGCAACGGTAAGGTTAATTTTCTTTTTTTTTTTTGAACTTGGGTAATTGTAATTTTTAAAGTTGAACGACAAAGTGGTTCGAGGGAAAAGTATCAAGGTCTCTTTTGATACTGGCTTGTACCGATTCGCTGCTCTTGCTCCACCATTTGATCCAGCATATAAGCCTAAAAAGATAAAATGTATTTCTTAATGCAATGTTGAATTTTTATTATAGTTGTCATTATTGAGAATTATACTTTTAGTGGACGAAATGGCAGAAAATGCAGGCGGTGGTCAATGCATTATTCAAGTCAAAGGAAGAGACTTGACCGGCGTTATTCTGAATTCAGCATTTGGTCATCTCGGCCGAATTCGTAATACTTGTGTCAGCCGCAATCGAACGTAATTATTTTAAAATTTGTCTTTTATAATTTTGGAGTAAACAGATTTTTTTAAGGACTGCTTTGCTGGTTTTCGAAAAAGAAGAAGCTGCTCAGATGGCAGTTGATGTGGTAATTATGCATTTTATTTTTCACTGAAACTATTTCTCATTGTTTAGATGAATGGCGTCATCATAGGAAAAGATTCAGTAACCATTTCAATGTTTCCTGATATAAAGGAGAAGAGCGAAACTTTGAACGATGATTTGACAGGTAAAGCAGCTCATTATTATTATAAAAAGTGTCAGAATGTGATTTAGAGTTATTTTAATTTTTTTAAAAATTGTTTGACTTTATTTTGATTTCTTGCATTCAGAGTTAAAACCTGCTGCTGCTGCTGCTGCTGCTGCTGAATTGGATTCTGTCGCTCCTGCTGAGTCAAATTCGAATGCTGCTTGTACAAAATCGAGGGATGCTGTTGTGGCTTATGTCCGAGCTTACAAACTGACAGTGGAAATGCTTTACGAAGGGTTTCATCATTTTGACGACATTGTCAACCTCTTTTTGACAGATATGCGATTGTATGATGGCAGGATAAATGTGAATTATTTAATTAAATAAGTTTTTTTTAATTATCTTTAGCGACTGTTTGATTGAATACAAAACTTCAGAACAGGCTTATATTGCCTTGAACACGGTATTACTGATTTAATATTGGAATTGAAGTTTATGGTTAAATTATTTTTATTTCAGATGAATGGCCATTTATTGCAGAATTTGATTTTGCAGATATCACTGCTTCAGGAAAATGCTAGTAGAAGTGAAGAGCATGGGAAGAGAGATTCGAATTTTCCAGTTGCAAGTGGGAAAACGATTTCCGTGCGTACAAAGGTATTTCTTCCAGCCAACATTATTCTCCCTGCGTTCAAAGTTTTTGGTGACATTGTTCAGTACACTTTTGAGAGGAACTATTCGTGAGTGCTGTAAACAGCTGTTATTATAAATAAATAAATGAAAAATATTTATTTGTTTTTTTCAGAGGTGGTTTTGTGCAATTTGTGAATCCCGCATGCGTGTCTCGAGCTTGTGGCGAGGTAGCGTTTAATTGAATTATGATAACCGATTACAGCTGATTATTTTTTGCAGATGAATGGCAAATACTTAGAAGATATGAAGTTGATCACTTCTGTTTTTGTTTTTTCACCACATAGTAGGGAGAAAGAATTTTGCACATGCATACACACATTTATACTTTATACAATTCAATTTCGATTTCTTTCATTATTTAGCTAATTTCAACTGTTTGGCTGATCCAGCAATGTTGGACGTGGAATTGCCGATTGCTGTGCCCTTTAAATGGCTTGTCACTACATTTTCACCTTTTGGAAGGCTGACATATGTTTGTCTCGAAACAGATAAAAAGTACTGAATGTACAAGTTATTGCTGTTTATTTTATTTTCTTGCTATATGTAGATCGGCTTTAATTGCGTACCAGTCGATGGAATCTTCGAAGATAGCATGCATGGAGGTATATTTTTTATTTCATCATATATTTTAATTTGATTTGGTCTCGTTTATTATTAATGTTTGTTTCTTTTTCTAGTTGAATGGACTTTGCTTTGAAGGTGGAATTTTGCAAGTTAATTTCCACAATGAGTCAGTGTTGCTTGATTTGAGTAACATGCAGGATGACACTGGTTTTGCTGTTTCCGATCCAGAAGCAGCCAATGTGAATGCAGGTAGTGGTTTATTTGTGCAGATTGATTGATTCTAACTAGATATTAATATAATTTTAAATATCTGTTTAATTAACATATGATTATTGTTATTATAATTTGAAGATAATTGTTTATTGAAAATGATTCTGGATAGTAATTGGATTGAACAACTTTTCTTTTATTCTCATTAAATGTTTACTTGTTTGTGATTTACTATGTGCTTTATTGTTTCAGATTTTCTCAAAGAGAACGATGCTGTCAATGCAAAGTTTTAGCTGTATGCCCGGAGAAAAAGTTCTGTTTTTTATCAGTATTGTTTTTTATCCAGTTTTATCTAGTTTTATCTTATAGTCAGTGTGAAGTTTTGATATTTCACTTTTCACTTTAGCATTTTATCATCTGGTAGATGTTCAAGGCAGTAGTATTTTCTGTAATAATTGTTTTTGTTATTTAATAGTACAGTATGGTTTGCCGTTCGCATATGTTTGCTCAACAGTTCGCAGTGTGATCTTGTATTCTGCTTTTATTAATGCAGTGTTTTGCTGAATGAGACGCTGCGTTGTTTGGAAAGTTTCAATAAATGCTGTTTTTCTGTAATATGCATCATGTGAATTGTGTAATTCGATTAGAGAAAACATCTTCAAAGTCTGTTTTGACAGTCACATAGAATGCAAGCAGGCAGTTAGCATTAACCAGAATTGCTGCTCCTTGCAGTATTAAGAACAAAAATGAACAAAGACGAAAATGAATAAACATAAAATTATAAAACAATTTTGCAAATATGATTGAATTGTTGTTTCTAAAAGTTAAAACTGCCAATCAATTGTTTGTCTGAAAATGCGACATATCTAAAAAAATGAACAATAAATAAGGAATATCTATTTATGCAATCTAATTTAAAAATTTAATTTATAAAAACATCATAAAAAAATTTTTTATGATTGTTTTAAATAAATTATTAAATATGAGTATTTCAAAACGTCGTTATTTAAAAAGATAATTATTCATTAGTGAATTAATTTTATCTCTTTGATATATTATTTTAAAATTATATTTTTTAATAAAATATTATACCCTTTTAGTATTAAATCTTTTTTTGTAAATTTTTTCTATCAAAATTTTAATTAATAATTTCATGCATAAGCTTTATTTACTTGAATGATAACTTGAAAATCACATTACTGTTTATTTAGGATAGTTCAGGTGGCAACAAACGAATTAATTTACGATGTTGGAGATCAATGCGAATTTACTTCCAGAATTATCCAAGAAACTTATTAGCCTTAAGCTGTATCCATATTTTGATATAGCGCATTACATCATGATGACAATGTCAGTTCGTGAAGATCTCGGATCAGGTATTTTTGAGAACAAAACGAATTTTTCGTTGTTAAATTCAGTTTTCTTTTATATTAATACTTTATAAATTTGAGTTTTTTTTTTATTTATGTAACTGTGCAACTGGCATTATTTTTTCAACGACGCATTATAATTTTCTTAAAATTTTGTCTTATTTTTCATTTGCTGTTGATTAAGTTTGATCTAGTACAATTAGTTTTTCAGTTTTCTAAATGTAGACATTATTGCTAATTCGATGCTGTGCATGTTAAGTTGAAATGAAAATTGAAATGAAACATTAAAATTGTAAGATTCGAGAATGTTTTGTTAATTATGTTCATAGCTAGAGCATGAGAAGTGTTTAGCACTGAACTAGCTTTGGCGTGGCATTGTGTTTGAATTATTCAGCCCGTTGGCAGCTGAAACAGCGACTTTGCTTAGAACAGCTGTTGAGGATATAAGGTTTATGTGTTATTCAATAATATATATCTCAATTTTGCTATATTTCTCGAGTGTTGTCATTTTAATGTTTTCTTTTAAACTGTTTTTTGTTACTTGGGTTCAATTTTAGGTGCTGTGGTCTTTTCAAGAAAGCATCCATTATCTTGCTGGTTTTCCAGTATGTTGATGTGCTTTGCCGGATTCATTTTATCAAATTTTTTACTCGGGGAGCCAATTGTAACAGTTTTTATGCGACATAGTGACGTGCTCTTAGCAACGACAGTTTGGTTTGCAAACTAACTATACATATATATACTTCGCTTTTCAAAATACGCTTAAAGGTGTTATTTTTATAGGTACATTGTCTTTTATTCACCATTTGATATTGCATACAAAACTGTGAAATTTTATCCCATTAAACTGATACTGTTAATTTCGAAAGAAATTCATCGAACAAACAAAGTGTATTCCGCTGTTGTGCACGCAATGCAGCTCTATCCGAATTCTTATTTAATTATGGCAATACTTGGCGTTGCAAAGGGTACTTTATTTATTTCTAAATTTTTTAGAAATCATTGTTATTGATTTGGTTTAAATAAACTTTTTTTTCAGGCGCAGGTAGTGGAATAATTCGAACATTTGAACAGCTTGTCCGTGGCAGTTGGTCTCCTTTGACGAACGAATTTCTTCGACCAAGTCTGTAAGAAATTTCTTTTCTTCTTTAATATATGATTAAATAAGTGAATAATTATTTATTTATGAAATTGCTGGATTTCATTATTATATTTTTGTGAAACAATATTTGAATGAATTTGATGTTTAACGGAAAGTTGTAAGCGATGACTTGTCAAAAGTTGATTTTTACAATTTATCAATTG
The DNA here is from genome assembly GCA_001447645.1 of Trichinella pseudospiralis. Classification (NCBI taxonomy): domain Eukaryota; kingdom Metazoa; phylum Nematoda; class Enoplea; order Trichinellida; family Trichinellidae; genus Trichinella; species Trichinella pseudospiralis. The sequence goes on along the minus strand of JYDV01000070.1, from coordinate 6,547 downwards.
ATACGATTTAAATTAAAATTTTGCTTTTTATTCAAATTAATTTCATCGTATTCATTGTGAAATTTGAAAACAGAACTGCTTCATTTTCTAGTTGAGAAATTTGATTTCAAAACGATTGAGCAAATTGTATGCTTTTTTTCCTTTCAGCGCTACGAAAAGTTGCATTGTAGCGAGTGTAATTTTTATTCTGGAGAAAATGAATATGATTCCTCTTCCTCACGAAGCAGTATATACTGTGGTTGTGAGCTTTTTCATCCATTTCAAATTGAGCTCCTTCGTATTGGGCATTCACGATCCATTTTTGCCATTCGAAAATCTCTTCTGCGCTATATTCATGGGCGGAATATGGGATGCACTGAAGTAAGCGATCATTCAAGTTTTTTTTCATTGAATTTGCATGTTCTTATTCTTCTTCTTTGTTTGATATTTATTTACAATTATTTCAGCCGTGCTGTGACAACTAGCCGAGAACGTAGGGCTGGTCTGCAGTCGTCATCCGATCAACAGCAAAATACAACGTTGAACAGAGAAGTGAAAAAGGAGCAGTGAGGTGAGAGAAAAATGTTAGCGAAACATTATTCTCTAGGCAAGTAGATTGATGTAATAATTCTCCTGTCGTCGCATGTTCCACGTTTAGATTTGTTTTCATATTGTTTAGTTTTCCTGCCCTTGGATCTGTTGTTTTTTGTATTTTTCAAATTTAAATTTTAACCTCTACCAGAGATATTAATATTGTATCCAAAATTTAGCGACCAAAAACTTGACTTTCCATCATTGTCAAACAAATACAAAATGTGAAAGTTTGTTTAACAGCTTTGAATTTAGAATAATAGCTGTTTGAATTTTATTATATTGTGCAGTATTTAAATAACTTATGAGAAAATAAAAATTAAAACGGTAAGTGTTATTTTATGATATTCAAATCTATGCTCTACAAAGAATTTGAATAATTTTTTAAAATGCTCTAAAACTAGGCTTATCAAAAAACGCTAATTAATTAAGAAAAATTGTTCACTGATTTGTCCGGAGTTTGACTGATTAAATTTCGGCTGCTGTTGCTTTTCGCTTTATTTATTTACTAAGCTAACAGTGTGAAAATTTACTATCCGTGAATTTTTGAGGATTTCACAAACGTACAAATGTTTACAATCCTATAAAGTATACTTTCACGTTTATAAAATATAAGTATTTATAAATGTTTGAAACATGTAAGTTAACCGTCTCACATAAATACACTTGCAATGAATTCTGACAGAAAAAATATCATTTGAAGGAAATGCATTACAAACTATTGAAATGCCGACTTCATACGACTGGAATGGCTAAATTTCTACTTTTTTGACATACAGGCATTCATATTGATAACTGACAGTGTCATGCATAGTTTCATTGGGAATTGTGCGTTAGCTGTCAAACAAACGGCTTCTAAAGTTGATGTATTGGCATCTTAGTGCATAGGAAAACCTCCCCCCCCCCGGCCAACCCTCCACACCTGTAACGCTCGTTCAAATGAACCAGAGACTCCAAATTTATGCACATAAAACTTATTTGATGCTGAATGAGTTAGATTTCAGCTAATCTGTTTTTCAACAACTATTAACTCAACTGAATTTTTCAAATTATTCCTGTTAAATAATCATTAATACCTGCGAATCAAAATGTAACCATTACAAACGTTTTCTTTCATGGAACTTTCTTGGAATGCCGCTAATGTTTTCATTTTCAGTTATGTATTACGCTTCACAGCGATAACAAATCACTGGCCGCTTAAATTTACTTTCGCTGTGCAACAAAGATGGAATAGCTCGTTGCATTATATGTATAAAATATAGTAGTCTCCGCGAGAAGATAAAGTGAATCGCAAGGAAATTAAATAGATTCAAAAATCACTTCAAAGTAATGGGCTGATTCTTGGTATTTATTCCAACACCTATATACCAGTAAGTTCCGTAGAACTGATTTTATGCTTATTGAAAAGTGCAGCATATTCTAAAATACGCTGATACCAAGAGAAAGCAATAGTGCGCCAATTACAGGTATATCAATTTTTAATCACCTACAGTCGATGATTTCTTAACAAACTTAAGGAAATTGCCGACTTCGGAATTTCACATACATAGCAGACAGAAATTGCGACATTCCAAGAAAATTGTATTGAAATATTATAATATAACAAAATTATTAGCTCTAAACTGTCATCAAACGAAATATAGGATGAATAAAGATTTCAATTTAAAAACCTATCGTAGGTTATAAAAAATATTTAGGAACAACTTTTATGAAAATAACATTCTTTGTTTGCTTCCAAACAATCAATACAATATTATAACATATAATAAAGCGATACTATATCAATAACTACGGAACATTTATGTTTTGTTTTTTTCAAAAAAAATTTATATTTTCATAAAATCATATTTTTTGTCGTAAAAATTTCGGACATAATTCTGCAATTACACAACGAGAAATACTGGAAAGATGTTCAACATTGTTTTTCAATAGTTCATAATAAATTCAAATCTATCAAAGTAATTGTTAGAGAAACAGCCATTTCTTGAAATTTTCCAATTTTCCTGAATAATGGACTAGGTTCTTTAGCCAAAAATGGCGAAAATCTTTCAAATTTGGAATTTTTTGACTGCTATCTCTTTATATTAAAAAATTACTGTGTTTTGCAGAATCTCACCCCAAACACCCCAGTAGTTGTGGAATAAATTGCTCTTAAAGTTGGCATCGCCTATGTTAATACACAGGAAGCCTTCCAGTTTTTCAATATTCCTCGAGTCATATGCAACTAGGCAGGGAAGGATACTCTCATTGTATTTCGCACTTCGTCCCAAATCCATTAATACGCATTACGTCTAGTTTTGAAGTGACAACGTTTACCCGAAAATTACGAATTTTTCTGAATTATATAGAGAATTGCTTGTTTTGCGAAAAACATCAAAACGTTTTTTTCACAATTTGGACTTTTTTTGACTGCTATACTTTTATATTGCTAAACAGTAGTATTTTGCACCAGATCAGCGCAAACAGCGCCGTAGTTGGAGGAATAAATGGCCGTTAAAGTTGGCATCGCCTATCTTAATACATTCGGATGTTGCCCATCAGTAATTCTCTTTCAACTAAACTTTGAATCTTTTCTTTGTTACATGGCAGACATTTCATGGAATTGGTTCCATATTACCATCGTTATTACTCATTAACTTGTCATTGAAACCAAAGGCGTGGCTAGTTTAATTTAATTTCACAAGGTAACAATGATGAAATGGCGTTTTGCATAAGGAGAGGGAAACGTATTAGCCGGGGGTCAAATTTAATCACAAATGCAAGGAAATTAAATGTATTGCGCATTCATATCAAATAAATCTCTGCGTGTAGAGTATTTTTTTGATTCTTTAAAATTATCCACCAGTAAGTACAGTACACCTTATTCTGCTATTATAAAAATCTTAGTCGTTTGTAAAATAAGCTGGTCAGACGTAGAACCAGTGATGTTGTTTTTAAAGTATCTAAATTTCCAATAAAGCGCAATCGATTATTTTTTGGGAAATCTGATAAAATTATTGATTTGGGCATTTGACATTTCTATAAGACAAAGGCCGGCATGTTTCACGCATATTCCGTTCCACTCTGAAAATGTTGGATAATTCTTATCTACAAATATAGCAATTAATCAAAACATTCAATGAACAAAAATTTGAATGTTTAAAGCTACTGTAGAGCTTAAACTATATTCAGGCACAATAGTTATTTAAATAAGATTTTCATTTTGGCGAACAAATTAACGACTCTGTTTCAAAAGTTGTTACAATAAATCGCTATGCACAATTCTCAAAGTTTTATTACTTATTTCTTCTTATTTTGGTACCCTTATAATCCTCTTTTAGTTTTCACTTTTCTCCGTATATCTGAAGAAATAGGCTGTCAGGAACGGTGACAATAAGCTCATTGCCCTTTGGGTATAATTAGTTATCGATGTAAATCAATTTCTTAATTTTTTGGAAAAAAAAATTTTTCTCGAAAACTTCAAAATTTTCTGAACCATAGAACTGCTAGTTTTGCGAAAAATGGCGAAAATGTTGATTTTAACCTATGAACTTTTTTCGATTTTTATATCTTTATATTCATAAGTTATTGCATTTTGGAAAGTTTGAGCGAAAGAAATATTGTAGTTGTCGAATAAATACCCTTCAAATTTCGCTTTGCCTATATTAATACACTGCGAAGATGTTAGTTTTTTCAAGATATCTCGAGAAGTATGCAACCAGGGAAAGCCGGAATAGTCTCATTGTATTTCTCAAATTGTTCCGAATCGATTAATACCCATTATGTCTATATTTGTGAAAAAAGATTTTTCTCGAAAATTTCAAAAATTTCTGAATTATAGACTTGCTTGTTTAGCGAAAAATGGCGAAAAACTTGTTTTCAAAATTTGGACTTTTTTTGATTGCAATATTTTTATATTGATAAATTATAACATTTTGGAAAGTTTGAGCGAAAGAAATTCAGTAGTTGTGGAATAAATACCCTTCAAATTTCGCTTTGCCTATATTAATACATT